>JAHHUM010000301.1:1052312-1160813 GCA_036173005.1 Crenichthys baileyi | reverse complement strand
AGTTCTCTGTCTCGGCTGGTTTTAGACTGAATGTAAATTATTGTGAATCAAACAAAAAAGGTTTGCAATAATTTTACTTTTTGTTTTTGTTAGAAGCTGAATGAAGGAGAAGGAGAAACAGAGTTTAGGCCTGATGAAAAAGCATTTTGCTGAAGCAAATAATGACACATTTTGAGGTATTTAGAAAAGAACTTAATCAGAATTTTTGCTGACAAAAGTTTTTCTTAAACTCAGAGATGTTTACTCTGGGCCAGATAAATGTGCTTCTTTTGTCATCTACATAAATTACCGTTTTAAACGTTACATTCTCATCAAAGTGTTCCACTCCTGAGGCTCCATTGTCTTTATTCTTATATTTCAAAAAAGGAAAGTGGTATAAAGTTGATTTTCCTAAATCTTAATCAAATCTGATTGAATCCTAAAACACATTTAGTTTATTATGCCAAGAGCTCTCAAAACATTTAATTAAAATTGTTCCTTCTTTTATGAACCTGTTCTCTTTTACCACCATCTTTTCAGCCCTTCATTCCACTTCTGGAGAAATGTCGCCAGCCAAAAATACTAAATGAAACATTTTTCAACACAGTCTTTTGTTCTGCACTGAGTATGTGAGACATTAGTGCAGTTCTTACTATTAAACACTTTGAGAGGAAAGGGTGTTACGTTGTGGTGTTTAAAATATAGCATAGAGCCTCATCCTGGACCGTATCAGTACTAATATTACAGTTATTAATAACTGTATACATATGGTATGTATGTCTCACCTTCAGTAAAACTGTATCCTTGTTTAAATAGTTTAGTTTATATAATATTACATGTGTAATTCAGAAAAAATAAAATAGTTAAATAATCAATGGTCCACCTGTGATTAATTACTATGATTTATTTCTTAATTATTCTGCATCTTTAAACCCAGAGGTGTATGTTGCACAGAAGATATGAAAGAGAAGAGGGAGGCTTACTTTTGCTCATTCTACTACGTCTTACTGGAACCAGGAGATATTTTCCTGGTTTATTGAGCAACACTTTTTTCTGTCTACATGTAGAACTGGACTATAAGAGTGGCTGCAGCAATGAGATGTAATGTGTTGAACTGAAGAGCTTTTAATGTGTTCAGCTACGTTAGGGTTAAATGCTTTTATTTTGACTGAAGTAAAGGACCAGATATTTTCACATTATTATGCAGATCCAGCTAGAAGCTCACAGAAAAGGTTGCTACTGTCTTCTATCACAGATCATTTAACTTCACCTGTAGCTCAAGTGAAAGTTCCTCATCATGACCCTGAAGATGCTCATTAGAGTGAACCTCCACCTCATATCTTGCTGGGTGAATAAGTGATTAGCTGTAACTTATATTTAGCCCATTCCGAGTCTGCATTCAGGTTTTACCGCTATCTTCGTCTGGGTTATACCGCTCGGCCTCCACCTGTTCCTGAACACACACACCCACCAGGCTCCCTCTCTCTGTTTGGCTCCACGGTTGCTCTGAAATGAGCCATGTTTGAGGCGCTCAGTGTAACTTTTCAGGTAATGGGAGCAGGTTGACCTGGAGTGAACTGCCATTCTGGACTTCTCCAGAATGGAGTCTGTCTCTGGCTGTGTGCGTAGTTGCGCTTTCGCGGTGCGCAAATAAGTATTTTGTGTCTTCTCCTTATAACTCATTGTCAGGTTAGGTGGAGCGGGACATGATTATGTGGAACACAATTGATTGTTTTTAAATGAAAATGTGAATTCCAATACCATTTTGAGGCTGCATCTTTTTAATACTTCTAAATTTCTTCTATCAAGAATTCCGGGGCTATTCAGAAAACATCCGGGGCTTCCGCCCCGCCTGGCCTCGTCTATTCAATATTTCACCACTGGTGGGAAGATGTTTTATTTACTGCGACCGGGACACCTGCAGTGACTCCCTCACAACAGTGAAGCCCTGCTTGACACAAAAGCTGTAGAGCTGAGGTTATGGGGTTAGAGCTGGGATCTCCAAAGTTTGAAAAAAAAAAAAAACACAGTGTTTGTACTGTTCAGAAATTAGTTTTTTGAGCCATTAATTACAATTAACTTATTTTCTTTACAGACAGGGATAATGTGGGATGCTAAGTAGAAATGCACAACAACTAGCCACTAATAAAGTCAATTTAATAACATTTGCAGTGCGTGCTACTTTGGTCTTAACAAAAGCAGTTTTGGTAAAGTAGACATGGCCATTTTTCAGTGATTGGCAGTGAATTGCTCTTTTTTTTATCAAAAGGGAGTCTTTTTTTATTTTCTTAACACAGTCAGTGGCAGCAAAATAAACACCAAGGCTAACCCAAAAGCTGGGTCAATTAAACAGGTCAATTGCATGAAAGCCAAAAAACAAGAGACAAAAAACAAATCTTTCTTTTATCTCTACATATATGGAGAGTGAAATGAAGTGCAGACAGTTTCATACAGATAACTAGACAGGCTGTGAACAGATTACTTTTAAACAGTGAAGAAAAAAGGTGGATGAAAGATAACAGTTGGCAGAAAATTCTTCTTCCGCAGTATTATCTACTGTGTAAGTGACCTTTCTCTCAGACACCTCATAATGATTTCGCCTCTGTCAGGCTGTGTTAGTGCTAAATCTGCATGTAAGAAGGAGTAATCCAAATGTCTAAATTATTCTCCTTCAGATAAAGTGTTTTAAAAAAAAAAAAAATACATGATACACCAAACAACCACTTAATCTAGGTTTTGAGGTAGATTTTTTAATAAAAATGTAGTTTTAAATTTTAGCTCTGTGGCCAATTTAACAATTGTTTCATACAAAGTAGCTAAACAACAATGTATATTAATGATGAAAAGGAAAAATCTACATAGACCAGTTAAACATTCTTTGCCACACTTCACTTATTAAGAATATTGGATAGGATAGACAGGAAAATGTGAATAAACAACCTGGTCAAATAAACACACCCCCTGTTGGGTTTCCGTTTTCGGCTGCTGTCACACAGTTTCTTATCTTGCCATGTATGTGGGCGTACATAAAAATGGGTCTAAATGTCAAAAACTGAAGTACATTTCATGAAATATCAAGTCCTGCCACATCTATGAAGTGTTGCTTAAGAAACACTGCAGTTTTATGTAGTGGACGAAAAATTGGAATGAAAGGGGTAAAATTTACACTGCCACCGGGTGAGCATAGAGTGAACTACTCTAATCCCATTTAATTTTTATTTCCATACTTATTGTTCAGCCTGACAATCTAGGGTTGAAATTTCAATGCTTAAAGTGGTCAAATAATGAGTCAGAATCACTTCCCGTTATAGAAATTTTAAGATGTCTCATGCCAGGGTAAGTTAATCTTTATCCGTACAGCTGTGCATCTGTATAGTGTAGCCTGAAAAGTAAGCAATGTGATTGTGTTTTATCAGAAAAACAGGTTGACTGCAATCAGTCAGAGTTATTGCATTTATTTAACAAGCAGACTTGTGACAATCTTCAAAAGTGTAGATGGAGTGTCTGCATATCATAGCCTGATGCCAAATACTGGTATTATTGGGTCCAAGCTGCAAAACATGAGTCTCAGCTGATTAAAATTTGTAGCAGTGGCCCATGTGCAGGGATCAAACTATGCATGCTACAGTATCAGATGTGTTGAAAGGTGATGCTGAAGTGATATTTACCTAAAGCTGTGTGTTTTCATTAGCCATTGAATAGCAATTTGTGTGAAGGGGTTTTAATATTTATTTTTAGGTAGGATAATTGCTTCTTCGTGCTATACAGTCCACTTTATTTACTTTAAACCAGTTAAAGAAAAAGTGTCTGATAGGGTTAGGGTAAGATAATTTTAGGTTTAACTTTAGTTTTGTTACCACCTATTAGCCATGAAGTAAGGCAGTATCCAATATTTCCAATATTTCTGCAGTTGCAAATGTAGTTTGAGTTCATATTTTTGTTCTTCAAATTGCTTTTCCTATATTAACTTACAGTAAAGTTATGTTATAGTTTTACATAACTTTTTCATATTTTTGAGTTAGACTCTACCGTGTCATATTCAAAAAAATTACATAAGTTCAGTGTCATTGGAGGCCCAACCTACAAAGATGTGGTCGGTTGCCTTGCTAACAAGGAGGACAGACATCATTTAGTGTTTAGAACAGAAGAGAAAAAGCTTATCATGGACACCTTTGGGCATCGATGCCTCTTCCCAGACACACTGTGCCAGCTAATTACAGACCCTATTGAGCTTAACGAAAGGGAAGAACAAAACCTGTCTCATCTAGCTGAAGTCATTTATGAGCCACTGACAACTACAAGCCGGCAGGTTCAGCTGTTTAGCTTTGCAATTATTCATAAAGTTCATGACATGTTGACAAAGAGCCCTTTAGAAGTAAATGCTTATTCATCTCACATATTCCAGAAAAATATAAGCAACACCAATCTCAAAAATCCAGCATTGAATAAGTACTTTTAAACTACGACCTGATCTTTTGCACTCCATAAGTAACATAACTGTACTGGTATTAACTGTAACATTATCAAAAGATGGGAGTTCAGACTGCTGTATTAGCTTTTACAGTCTTAGATCTGGTGGTTATAGTACTAAACAAACATTACCTGTTACTGTATGTCAAATACTTATGCAAGAATTCCCACTCTATTTAAACATAGAGTGGCAAAAAGGTTTGTCTTAATTGTAGCATTCAATTAATTGTCTTCTTTTCTTCACTGGAGATAGAAAATATTTATGGCCACCTGTGGGCTTAGTTATAACCAGAATACAGAATCAGATGGTGATTCGTTGCTTAGCATGCTCCCCTCATAAATGCCCTCTTTTACAGAACAGATAAACAGTGAATCGAGATCCGACGTGCAACTAGGCTGCTAATGAGATTAAAGCAGAGAGCTGTTTCAACCGTCTACGTGTGATATTTCAAAGAGCTAGCCACATGTCACAAATTAGCTAGTGACATGCCTCAAATTAGCCTTTGTTCTGTGCTGAACCACACTGACTTGGAGTAATTGGGAGACTATGATGTAGGACAAGCGAACTGATGAGTGTGACGCTCATACTGAGCGTGGGAGACAAAGAGATAAAGGAAGTTCAGATTCTTGTTTTTCTATCAACTTGGAAAAATGTCTTTAGTCATGTGAAGAAAAAATAGTGTCAATGTACATGCTAAAAAAAATTTCAAATTAGATTAATTTTTTTTATTCACATTTAAGAATGTGCTATTAGATTTTTCCAATGGCTTCACAAGCAATACCATGACCACAAAGGAACCTAGATTGTGATTAGGAGGATGTCAGCAAAAGTGAAGTTATAGCCAAGTGTGAAGATAAAACAACCAACACTTTTGGTGCATGAATTTCTTCCAGAAATCAAGCCACATTTTTGTTCTCTGTGCTGTCTTAATTTTGTTAGTGTGTTCTCCAACCTGTGCCGAATCTCTTTTGTGTTCAACAAAGCAGTCATGACAAAAACAAAGCACAAACCTTGAGGGAAAAGTAATTTGGTGAACTGCTGCTTAAAAAATTAAGTGCAAGTCCACTCTGCATAGAAATATTGAATTGCAAAACAAATATTAACAATGCAAAATTAATTGGTGGATACAGAGCATGCAGCAAAACACAATTTTTTACAAATAAAAAAGACAACTCACTCTGTTAGACTAAGCAAAATTTTCTGGACATGTTCACTGTTCCTATGATTCAATTAGACATACAGAATGGTAAATATGAGGCTGTATGGTATGGATTCTCTGTGGGGTTTAGATAAGGTGAGTTTGTTGGTCAATCAGGCAGACGTTGGTACTTTTGGCAGTGTGGCAACGTGCTAAATTCTGCTGTAAAATTAAATACGCATCAGATTAGTGAAGCAGTAGTGACGCTCTAATATTTCCCAGTAGACTGCAGCACTGAGTTTGGACGTAGGAAAAATACAGTGGACCAACACCATCAGAAGACATTGCTCCCCAAATCATCAACGTCTGTGGAAACCTTGCAAGGGCCTAAAACAGCTTGAAATATGAGCCTCTCTAGTCTTTGTTTCTTTAGGACCCATTTAAGATGCTTTAGCCATTGTCTGTAGTTCAGAAGTGGCATACCACAAGAAATATAATAGTTGTGGCTCATGTTTGGGATGCCTCCCAGTGTGGGGATTTTTTAAGCACTGATAAAAACCACAATTCACACCTTGTGAATCTTCTTAACCCTCTTAAATGGGCTTTGCTTCATAGTCCTCTCAAGGCAGGAGTTGCTTGTCTACCTTTTTCTGCCACACTTTTTCCTTCCACCAACCCTCCCAATAATAAGCTTTGTTGGCACTCTGTGAACACCCATGTTCTTTAACACTAACATTTGTCTCTTGCCCAGCATGTGGAGGCTTCCAATAACTTTCTCTGATCAACTGTCAAGTTAGCAGTCTTCCCCATGATTGTTAATGCATGTCTGCATTATGTGCAGACATGCAGTATGTGTGACATACTGACAATGATTTATAAAAAAAAACAGTGCCAACTGATACAGTGTGGTCTAAAGAAACATGAATATGACATGTTTCCGCTTTCATATCACACGGAAAAGAAAGAAGTGACACACCAACTGCACTCTCTTAGACAAGAAGATAAAACAATGAGTAATGCGGACCTTGGACCAGCAGGTTGACAGCAACAGACAGGTTTCGATAGCAGAGAAATCTGTAAAATCAAAATGGCTTTGAAAGACCTGCTGCTCCACTGTGTTTTTATCAAAACATGAAGGCTCAAATAGACAACAGATCACCAGAGAGCATGGATCTTAAGTTGATACCTGGCTACTTTTCATTCTGTGTACAACTAACCTTTGCCACACATGGTACACCACTGCAAAAGACAAAAAAAAAAACCTGGAAACTACTGGAAACTTGTCATGCTCCTAACAGCTGCCACAGCTGTGAAAGTCGACAGCCATATGGATGTTTTTAACTGACCCCGTTATACCACGTTGTCTTGTGCATGACAAAAAATGAACTGCACAGGTTAGCACCCACAGGAATAGAAACAACCGTGATGCAGTTGTTTGAAAAATATGTGAAAAGGAGTATAAAGAGCTTTCACTAAAGGAAGCTAGACATTACCTTTTGGATAAAAACATGAACATTTTACCTCAGTTAGGAACCTTTGTGGGTGTGAACCCATCCTTTAAAAGACTAATCTTCCAAACCAGTTAAACAACAACAGGAAACATCAGCTATGGTCAATGTAAAAAAAAAAAACTAACAAAAAACATTCACAGCCCTTTTAAGTAAACGTCTCATCTAAACCTGCCCAGCATTTGGACAGGCATAATTTTGTCTTCAAGGTGGCAGAGAGGAAAATGTCTATACTGAAAGCATAAGTCATAATGATATAAGATGTCTTGCTGTTCTTCTGCTGTATTCATGTGATCCCCTGCTATCCTGCACAATTGCTTTGATTGTTGTTCTCTCCAACAGCACAAAATGCAACAAAAGCCCCAAAAAGTAATAAGGAGATTGGCAAAAGAAATTCTGGCAAATGTAAAAACTCTACAAGGCCTGGGTATTACTACAAAAAAGGCAAAAAAACTTTTTGAGTATTCTTAAGAAAGGGATGGAATTATACATTTCTGATGGTTTGATCTAAGTGATCAAAGTGTCTGCTTTATACAGCTGTAACCATATATTTACATACTCTGTATTAAAGGACATAACTGTTTTTTTTCAGTGTCTGACATTAATCAGGCTAAACCTTTCCTGTGTTAGGTCAGGTAGGATTACCAGGATTATTTCTATTCGCTATATCCCTGAATAGTGAGAGGGAATTTTGTTAGAAAAAATGTACCTTTTTAAAATTAAGCTTTTTGTCTATGAGTACATTAGTAATCTGTGTTTTATGTTGCTTTTTGAATTTCTTTTTCTTTTTGTTTTCTTAGTGGTTTCAGTTCATGTTGGTACAGGGCTTCTTTTAATGGTCATTCTTACCAGGTTCAGGTAGCATTTTTATGAGGTCTTTTACTTTTGCTCTGGGGTTGATTCATACATTTCACAGGAAACTGTTCAACACTGAACAGTTCAACGATTGGACATTCCTATGACATTTGTTTTTGCTTATAATTATTTGAACAGATTAACATGGAACCTTGAGAGATCTGAAAGTTTTACCTAAGGTTAAGGCAGACTTGTTTAGGTCCATCTTTATCTTCCAGATCACTTGCCTGATTACGTTTAAAATTTTCCCAAGGAAGCAGTATGTTCGAGGTCTGTCTAAAAATGCATCCACAGTTGCCCTCCAATAAACTCAAATGTTATTAATCAGTCTGTCAGAATCTTACAAAGCCATGACATGATTACCTGACTTTCCCCAAATTACATAGAGGGATAGTAATCTTAGTTTATGTTAACTTCTGAATTTAAAGAAAGTAATAAAATGTATCTTTCTCATTATTCTGCCATTTAGCAAAGATAATTTTGTTTTTAACCCAAACTGACCTAAAACAGGCAGTGTAGGCATGTTTAATGGTAGATAGTGAGGAAAGAAAGGTTATCTTACTTTTTATAGTGTGTGTAAATATCTGGTTTCAATTGAATATACAGTATATGAATGGTTTTTATATGGTTTTATTGTTCACAGGTCTGTTTTTGTTGTATTTGCTGACCTGAACCTAGTTATGGAGAGAAACTTTGCTACTAAATGCTATCATTTATAGTGATTGAATACCACTTCTGAAAAAGAGGTGGACTGAGTTGAGGTTGCTGGTTTTTGAGAGGAGTTTTAAAAGAGCTGCGGGCAGGAAGAGGGAGGCTGGGAGAGGACTGATGGGGGCACAAAACCCCTAATGCACTTCCTTTTAAATAAGCTGCACATTAAGCTTTCATAGGATTCCCACTGCTCCTCTTATCAGGCAAACTAGCTGGCCCGACAGCACGCACAAAAAGAGGACTTTGCCAGTGCTTACAGACATACAGAACCAAACTGTGAACCAAATATAAAGACAGCAAGGAATACATTTTTTTTTTGTTAAACTGTACAAAAAGCAGGATGAAAACAGGATAGTAATGATAACTTGGGGGCACATATAGATTGTCTCTATATTACTATAGACACAACTTTGAATCCCAGATAGTCAGATCTTTTCTCCAATACACAGAGTATGTTACACAGGTGCATAAAACAGATGACACATACTAATTGATGTGACAGGTCTTGATGCTTGTTTATGTGTTTATGTTTAGACCCAACTGATTTCCATTTCAGGTTCTACACTTTCAATGTACACAGCAAAATAAGATTGTTTGTGAAAGCAACTTGAAAGAATGGTTTAGGATTTTTCAACTGAGCTTCTTTTAAATAATTAAGCAGATAATATCTTACCTGCTGTAGAAAACTCCTGGCATTTGTATTTAGTAGAAATGTGTTGGCTCAGGAAGCTGAAGCTAATGGCTAGCCCAAGAGGATCTTAGCAGTTTATGTAAATGCTATTTTATGAACCTTTAAACTTGCATTTGCACTTGGTGGTTATTTACACAGACATTGATCACTTTTTGTTTTTACTTAAAATGGTTGGGTGGTTGGTGGGGGCTGCACGATGGCGCAGTTGGTAGCACTGTTGCCTTGCAGCAAGAAGGTCCTGCCAGGGGTCTTTCTGCATGGAGTTTCTCCCCGTGCGTGCGTGGGTTCTCACCAGGTACTCTGACACGGTCCAAAGACATGCCTGTTAGGGTTAATTGGTCTCTCTAAATTGCCCTTAGGTGTGAATGAGTGTGTGCATGGTTGTTTGTGTGTTGCCCTGCGAAGGACTAGTGACTGTCCAGGGTGTACCCTGCATCCCGCCCATGCTGGAGATATGCACCAGTTTCCCCGCAACCCATTATGGAAGAAGTGATATAGAAAATTACTGACTGGTTGGTCGGAGATTGTGCGTTCCCAATGATCTTCAGCTACACCCTAATCAACACCTCCTCTGCTCTTCTATCTCATGGGGCTCAATTGTAGGCCCCCTGCTTTTTCCACTTTACATGCTTCCTTTGGGATTAATACTCAGAAAGCATAGGATCTTTCTGCATTGCTATGCTGACGACAGTGAGATATGTATACCACAAAAAAAAGTTCAGTTAAACCACTACTGTTGGGTCTCGAATATATCAAAGCTTGGATGGTTTAAATTTTAACAATAAAAAACAGAAGTGATGGTGTTTGGTCCAACTGGCTCCTGCATTTTGGAGTTTATTTTAAGATTCTCCTATTTGTTTTTAAAAGTTTACATGGTCCCATCTTACCTCTGAGCTGCTTCATCCATATTCTCCTGCTCAATCCCTCAGGTCAGCTGATCAGCTGTTCCTGGAGGTGCAGAGGTCTAAAAGGAAGCTCAGAGGGGACTGAACCTTTTGTGTTGCTGCTTCCAGTTAATGGAATGACCTCCCTTTTCATATCAGACATGCCCCTTTACTTACCACTTCTAAAACTTTTCCAAAATGCATTTTTATTCCTTGCCTTTTAGCACAACCTGAGACTTTTGTTTTTTACTCTGTCCTTTTGTTTTATTAATTTTATTGTTGTTTTTAACTGTTTTTCTAATTGTTTTCTTTTCCTTATTTTGTGTTTTAAATTCTTGATTTTACATGTGCTGTAATTTGTTTGTAGTACATGTTTTAAACAGATGATTATTGTTGGCACACTCTTGTAAATTCATTTCTGATGCGAAATATCTTTGTCTTCTGTGGAAATAACTGTCAATTGCAAATATAATGATGGTTAAAGGTTTAAAAAATACTGGTCACATAAACTACTATGTTGTTTTTGAGATCAGAGCTATTTTAAGGTGGTAGAAAGACACATATGGACTAGCCGTTCATCCACTAGCTTCATCCATCTGGGTAAACTAATATGGATACTAAATGAAGAGGCCAAGACAGTTTTTTTTATTCCAGGTAAGATATTGTCTGCTGATTGTCCATATGGTTACAGCACCCTCTATATTTTTGAGTTTTGTGATATAACAATTTTCAGTTTTTTATCAAATCAATAAAGTAAATAACAAATAATAGGAATTAAAAACATCTATAATGCATTTTTTCTATCTGCTTGCTTGAATAACAGCCAAAAATAAAAATAAAAATAGCACTAACCATAACCACTCTTGCACTTAGTAAGATTTGTTTGATATAATTTCAAATTCACTTTATGAGGCTTTCAAACCTTATTTCAATATGTCCTTGATTTAATACAAAATCCTATGAAGATTGTCTTCATTTAGTAAATTGCAAGTATTATCCACTCACAGAACCAATCTACATTCAATTTTTCTCAAAGACTTAAAGCAAATAGCATCCTTTAAACAATGTATTTTTTCTACATTTTCACATCGGTCTTGTTTCAAGAGTAGGTGCCTATATTATTATTATTTTTCCCCCAAGTACTGGATACCTCATTTAGGGACTTTTTTCATCTAGATTTTCTGTGAATGGAGGTCAGTCATGGGAGTAAAATACGAAAAGCACAGAGAAGCAACAATTTTCTTTTTTTAGTTTTCAATTGTTTACTGAGACTGAGATAACATAGCAGCATGATTCCATTCTTTTCAGTGGGGCATTTTCAGGGTCAGAGGTTCAGTCAGCTGAGTCTTCAGAATGCATAACTGCTTCACGAGCAGACCAAAGAAACCCTGGAGATTTTGAAGTATTGATTCAGAGACAAGTTAAGAGAGCACTAACACTTACACACACACACACACACACATACACCACACACACACAAATGCTTTGAGAGCTATTCTGATTTCAATAATTTTTTAGAGCTATGGCACAGAGTTTCTGAGACATATGAACAGAGAAAAGATTGACATCTCTGCCTTTATGTACAGATTTGTGTGTGTATTGTAAAAATCTAATGCAACAATAAAATGATGGGGATATTGATTAACTGATTATATGTATCCCAAAATATTATTTAATGTGTTCTTTTCCTTGTTGGAAAAAATTACAACATAATTTATTTTGTCAGTACTACATGTAGAATTAATGTGTCCAATAGCTTTGTCATCTTCTGACTGAAAAAAAATACCTGAATATGTGATTAATATGTCAATAAGAGTTTTGGATTTGTATGGCAGGGAACTAGTTTAAAATGAAAGCATGGTATATTGCTATTGTATGAGCCAACTGCTATTCGCATGTTTGGGTGACAAAGTTTGACAGAGTATAAACACAAAAGCAAAATCTTATACCAGATAGGGCCCAAGAAAGAGAAAATCTTGTAAGTCCAGAAACTGATATTGTGTCCAAAATACACCGCTGCTGCTATGTAGAGATGAACTGGAACTTGACACTCGCTGCTGCTCACTAAGTCAATGCATTTCTGTTTTATTTATGCTCCTTATGGATGAGAAGAAGCACATGAAGTGTGTCTGTCTCTCCATGAGCTTTTGTTCACATTAAGTTTATTTGAAACTCTTTGAAATACAGTGCAAGCTTGACTGCAAAAGTGGACTCAGCTTTAAAGTGTACTGAATAATGAACTGTAGGGGTGTCCCAATATATTCAGTTCATGAGATAAAACAATACACAATCTTGGGTTCAGAAAAAGAAATTAGATTTTAACAGTATGTTTTTGAAAAACAGACTACATGTGTTTGTTTTAGCAAAAGAAGCAAAGGTTTCACAGATTACAAAATGTTTCATAAAGAATATGTAATTAGAACCAGTTGGTAAGTGTCAACTGCTGAGCAGGGACAGAATAAGTGGCTTGATCTGATCTGCAGGATTTTGACTAGTATGCATGTACTGTATCCCTAATCTGGCCGTAAAGACGTGTGAATGTATGCTACTCTGTTGCTTACATAAATATAGAATACCTTACTGTCAGTGTAATCTATCTGAAGATCTATTTCTTGTGAGATCTGGTAAGCCAACTCTACAGCTAATACAGTTGCACAAAGTTTCAAAATGGGTATTGTTTGGTCAAGATGTGGAGTCAACTTTGCCTTGCCCATGACAAACCAGACCTGGCAGTTCCCATGAGAATCAGTCACCTTTAAGTAAGTCACTGCAGCAATTGCATTGCATTGAGGCATCACAGAAGATGCAAAGCTCCCTGTTTTCAGCCATTAAAGGTGAGCTACTTGTGTAGAATCTAGCAAATGACAAACTGCACAATTCTTTGAGTAACTCTTTCCAGTAAGCCCATGATTGTTCCATCTTGAGGTAGTGGAGCTTCTCGGCTGGCATTGTCAGAGAGAGCTTCCTGAGGATGGATTTGCCTTGAATGGTGATTGGTAAAACAGAGCTTAGCGGGTAATAGAGACTGTTTATCACAGATAAAACAACCTATTGAGTAAACAGCTTTGATTTTTAGGCCTAGGCTGTGTGGCATGGGTAATACGTCTGCTTCAAGATCCGGGTCTTTGAGCTCTTTGGCATAATGGAAAGACATCCACTATCAGAGTATTATTGGCAGCAATTTTGTGTAGTCTTAGGTTTGATTGTGCAAGGATGTCACAACTCTAAATTGGTTACAAGGTAACCGCCATGTTGGCAGAGGGAACAGATTTCAAACAATCATCCGTGTTGAAATCCTGAGTAACAAACTGTTTGACCTCTGAATCTACATTTGTGAAATTGTAGTAGATTGACTGATGCAGGCCATATATTGCTATTGTGGGAGATAGACTATTATTGAAGACATTAACTTTCATCCTGTACTCGTTGAATACATGGGATATATAATAGCCCCTGAACCATAGGTAATACAGAAAGTTCCTCTTCTCTCCTCTCACGTAAAAACTGTAAAACATCTGTTCGATGTCTGCTGGGAAGGCTATGGCTTCTTTTCTCAAACATAACAACACACCAAGTAGTGAGTTGTTGAGGTCTGGTCCTGTCAACAAAAAATTGTTGAATGACACACCAATCAAACAGGCACTGCTGTCAAAAACAACCCTGATATGTTTTGGCTTTTTGGGATGGTAAACTCCAAACAGCACCCTTTTCCCATTTTCTTTAAGTATAGGTGCAGCATCAATATGACCAGTTTGACAGATGTTTTCTGTGAATGCAAGAAAGCTCCCTCCCATCTCAGGTTTTCTGTAGAGGTTGTGACCCTGGGTAATTTAAAAGGTAATGGGGCTGACCAGTTATTGTTTGCATCTTTCATAAACCCCTCCTCTAATATCCTCATGAAGGTAGTATCTTAAATGGAGAGGAAAACTGATAATCAAGTCTGTTTTTTTGAAAAGATTACAACCTATAGATGATCAGCTTCACAGATCGACTCATTGCTGAGTTGCAAGAGAACTGGACACCGCACTGTTTTTTTTTACATTAAGATTGTTCGGGCATGGTTTAAATTAAGTGGGTTGCCCCCTCATGGTTTTATTAGGAAAAAAGAACCTTCACAGTTAAAGTGGACACTGCCCAGACACACATTTCCCAGGACAACCCATTCCATGTCCAGTTTTAGTGCAAACGGGACATCGCGAGCACCACTCATGTGTTTGTGAACTTTGTGGACCCTGATGATACCCCAGGCAAGTAGCGTCCTTCTAGGGGCTTTGGGTCCAGTTCTGCGGTAAGGTGAGCAACGTTTTTCAAATGAGAATGGTGCCTGGCTGTGCTGAGCATGTGTGTCTCATCTCTATCACCCAGTATGTCAATACATTCTATTAGAGTGGGCAATGTAATGTGGACTGCTCCATTGAACGACTCAACTATATTTTCCATCTGGCTCTTTCCATCGTCTCTTTAAGACCTGAACATGTTTTTCATGAGTAAGGAGAGCTTAGGCCATGATCATTAAACATTTAAAAACATTCAGAGCGAACAACTGACTTATTGCTTTGTTCATTGGGAATTACATGAATTCTTCTTGCTTTGTCTGGACAGCCTGTATATACTATATATATACACTGCTCAAAAAATAAAGGGAACACTTAAACAACACAATATAACTCCAAGTAAATAAAACTTCTGTGAAATCAAACTGTCCACTTAGGAAGCAACACTGATTGATCAATCAATCAATTTCAGATGCTGTTGTGCAAATGGAATAGACAACAGGGGGAAATCTTTGGCGATTAGCAAGACACACTCAATTAAGGAGTGGTTCTGCAGGTGGGGACCACAGACCACGGCTCAGTACCTATGCTTTCTGGCTGATGTTTTGGTCACTTTTGAATGTTTGTGGTGATTTCACACTCGTGGTAGCATGAGACGGACTCTACAACCCACACAATGGCTCAGGTAGTGCAGCTCATCCAGGAAGGCACATCAATGCGAGCTGTGGCAAGAAGGTTTGCTGTGTCTGTCAGCGTAGTGTCCAGAGCCTGGAGGCGCTACCAGGAGACAAGCCAGTACACCAGGAGACGTGGAGGAGGCCGTAGGAGGGCAACAACCCAGCAGCAGGACTGCTACCTCCGCCTTTGTGCAAGGAGGAACAGGAGGAGCACTGCCAGAGCCCTGCAAAATGACCTCCAGCAGGCCACAAATGTGCATATGTCTGCGTAAACGTTTAGAAACTGACTCCATGAGAATGGTATGAGGGCCCGACGTCCACAAATGGGGGTTGTGCTCACAGTCCAACACCGTGCAGGACATTTGGCATTTGCCAGAGAACACCAGGATTGACAAATTTGCCACTGGCGCCCTGTGCTCTTCACATGTGACAGACGTGACAGAGTCTGGAGACACCGTGGAGAGCGATCTGCTGCCTGCAGCATCCTTCAGCATGACCGGTTTGGCAGTGTGTCACTAATGGTGTGGGGTGGCATTTCTTTGGTGGGCCGCACGGCCCTCCATGTGCTCGCCAGAGGAAGCCTGACTGCCATTAGTTACTGAGATGAGATCCTCAGACCCCTTGTGAGACCATATGCTGGTGCGGTTGGCCCTGGGTTCCTCCTAATGCAGGACAATGCTAGACCTCATGTGGCTGGAGTGTGTCAGCAGTTCCTGCAAGATGAAGACATTGAAGCTATGGACTGGCCCGCCTGTTCCCCAGACCTGAATCCGATTGAGCACATCTGGGACATCATGTCTCGCTCCATCCACCAACGTCACGTTGCACCACAGACTGTCCAGGAGTTGGCGGATGCTTTAGTCCAGGTCTGGGAGGAGATCCCTCAGGAGACCATCCGCCGCCTCATCAGGAGCATGCCCAGGCGTTGTAGGGAGGCCATACAGGCACATGGAGGCCAGAAACAATACTGAGCCTCATTTTGACTTGTTTTAAGGACATTACATCAAAGTTGGATCAGCCTGTAGTGTGCTTTTCCACTTTAATTTTGTGTGTGACTCCACATCCAGGCCTCCATTGGTTAATAACTTTGATTTCCATTGATGATTTTTGTGTGATTTTGTTGTCAGCACATTCAACTTTGTACAGAACAAAGTATTCAATGAGTATTTTTCATTCATTAAGAGCTAGGATGTGTTATTTGAGTGTTCCCTTTATTTTTTTGAGCAGTGTATATATATATACTTTTATCAGACAAATTTTGGAGCATGACCTGCCCTTCAGGTTTTCACCACAGACTTTAGTGCACTTGGATGTAATCTCTTTTGCTTCTGTGACATCCTGCTTCCCACTATGCTTTATCATGGATTCAGCTTTTTGGATCTATGGAGCAGGACCTGGGTGGAGAGCTGCATTATGTCGGCCCTTGTCACATTCAGAACACTGTAATTTGCCTTTGCAGTATCTACCTGGCAAAGTGTGGTTCTTTCAGAAATGTCCTGCATGCTTTACTAGGCTTTTCTCGAAAAGCCTGCCATTTCAAGAGGGGGTGCAGCTTTTTTGTGAATTGGGCACAATCTTCCATCTTTATCAGAAACTCACTTAAGTCAGGGCTGGGTTTTGGAAATATCTCTGTTTTCTGCACAGATACCTCTCTTTGTTAGTTTGGTTTCCATGCAGCATTCTCAGTTTTGGCAGTGCTATCAGGGGGACTGGCCAAGTTAAAGCTATGATTATTTCTGATAGCTGCTTACCGACTGATGAAGTTTACAAAAACATTAAATGATTCTCTTGCAGGGTAAAGGACAATTTCTGGTCATTTGGAATCACACCCCTAGCTGTGTCTAAGTTTGAAATTCCAGAAAGGTCTCCCTCATCTTTGGTAAACTAAAGTTTCATGAGCATGAGAATTCCTTAGCTTTATGAAATCCCTATTAGTAATTTTGGCAAAGCTGTCGATCCTTTTAAATAGAGCATATTCAATAACTTCTGCTGAACCATAACATTGCTCCAGCCTATCCCATAGCATTCTCAGCCCCAATGAGGATTGTTTAAGTGTTCAAGCTCAAATTTGTTCAACATGCTTAGCACATTCGCTGCCAAGCCATTTAAAAAACAAGTCCATCTCTTAACTTGAGGTTAGAGTTAGATCTCTAGTTGCATTTTGAAAGGAGTGTTTCCAAGTTTATAATTTTAGGGTTTGTCATTAAACTGAAGCAGACCTGTAGCAACAATTTATCGACATGCAAAATATCTGACAAAATCAATGACATTTGAATTTCCATCATTGTGATAAAGAGGCCTTGAGTTACAGATATAATCCTCATTGCTAACTGCAGAAGCTTTATGTGACCATCTTATTGCTGCTTTTATTGATAAGTCTTTATGAGTCAAATCCATTACACACCGGGATAACAACTCAGAAACTATTTTCTGTCTTCACTGTAAGAGTGTCAAGCATAAAGTGTCTCTCAAAAGTCTACATGTCAATAAAAATTATTTTTGTTACGTGAAAAAAATGGCAACAATAATAATTCTTTTCAAATCAAAAAATAGTTTAATAAAATAATTAAAATGTGCAATAATCTGTGTGCAGACTCTTAAACAAATACTTTGATGAAGCACTGAAGCATCTGTTTCAACTTTTTACTGCTGTCAATTATATTAACTCTAATTAACTGTTGCCCTGTTTTGAAATCTCTTGTAATGCAATATGGTCTGTTTTAATCAAACTAAAACTTTTAGGCAACAATTACAAAAGGCATTTTTGGCACAAAAGCAACACTGCACATAATCAAAAGAACACCTTTCCTACAGTGAAACTAAGTGTGGCAGCACCATGTTGTAGGTATACTTTTCTTCAGGTGAAAATTGAGTTTTTATAAAGATAGATGATATTAAGAACAGTTCCATATATTTGTTTTTGGATCAAAATCGTCAGTTTTCTGCCAGGAAGCTAAAGATGAAGACAGAGCTTGATTTTCAGCATCACTGTGAGTCCAAGCATCCAACTATATCAACAAAAGAATAACTTAATGACAAAAAAACAAAATCTTGAATGGTCAAGCCAGATTCCAGTATAAAGTCAACAAACAATGTGGGTAGTGTCAAGAGGGCTGTGGACAAAAGACATCCACATAATCTGACCGTTTGGATAACATTTGTAAGGTAGAATGGGCAAATATTCCAAAGTTAAGATGTGACATGATGAGGCACTCCTACCAAGGAAACATAAATGCTTTAACTGAAACAAAAGGTCCCTCAACAGAGTAAAAGTGCTACAGATATATTGCACCTTTTCCATTTTTCCTCTTATCAGAGGTATTTTGTTTTTCAGTTGTATTGCACAGGATAAATTTCCTATGTAGTAAAAATGCTAGCGTGATATGCAATATTTTTTTCCATCACATCTTTTCAGGGGTATATCTACACTTTTGGGAGCCACAGTAGACAAAGGTTTTCAAGTGTAAAATGCTAAAATGTTAAATGCTGCTACACATTGCAAATAATGCTATACAAGCATGTTAATATAATTATAATGAATTATATTGATAAGTGACATCACTGTTCTATAGCTTGTTTAAAGTCACTTAAAACTGTTAAACTAAAGTGCTGTTTTTACATTTAAAGAAGAAAGGTCACACAGTGATTCAAAGATATACAGTAAGTAGAGGGAAACCAAAATTCTGGTAAATAATCAAAAAAAGAACAAACACAGAAAAAGAGGTAAAGGACTGAGTTTGAGAAAAGTGATGTGGAGGGAGTCTGAGAAGCAGAGTAACGGAGAGAGAATGAGCAAGCAAGTGAGGAAGCAAGTGAGGGGTCCCTACTGAGCAGTGGCTGTTGAGTGAATTTATTTGAGCTGTGGCCTCTCAAGTGAATCCCCTGAATGAGAGCAAATAGACAGCCGGCACAGAGGCGGCCTTGCCTTACAACAGCTGGTGAATGTAAGAGACGAGGATAGCAACAATAAATGAGATCTAACAGGTTCACGGACAGTGGAGACAAAACACAAAAGCAATACCGCACAATGTAATACCACAAACTATGTTGATCAATTCAAATACATGAAAAGAGAAGGCATGAGCAACATTAAATAGCAGACAGAAAATATGGTTTATATTCTGCCCTGCTTGTGTTTTGTTGGCAATGCCAGACTGCTTATCTTTAATAGTGCCCTCATTTCAAGAAGTACCCTTCACAAAAATAAAACAGATTGACAGAAAAAACTCCCTCTAATCATTTGCAGGAAAGTTTAAAATGAAAGGTATAATGGCTTTGATGTTACAAAGAGATCAGAGTTCCTATTTGCCTTTACAAATTCCTTTATGAGACTAAGACACAAACACTTAAGTAATATAAACCGTAAACGTGCATTGGCAAGAAGCCATTAGTGTTAGCAGCTTCAATCATAGAAGGACCGACTCACCTTGTCACATGAAATGCGTCTGTGAACACTGTAATTATCAACAGTAATGACCCTGAGAGCTGAGGGGTTATCTGTAACCAGGCAAGAGGAATATAATGAATTGAAGCCACCTTTTTCTAATGACTAAGAAGGAAGCAGCCCTGCTGTGGTCTAAGACAGCACACAGCTTTTTTTCAATGTGGGGTATGCCAATTGTCAGGTTGCAAAGATGGACTGTTTGTCGTCAGAACAGTTCAAGATGGCCTTCTGATGATGAGGCAACTAGATGATAAGCCTCTGGTTGTTTATGTTAGTGCCGAGGCACCAATTCAGCTGTTATAACATTTCAGCATAAACATACAACTACAGTATTTACTTAGACCATATTGTTATATCTCAAAAGTGCAACAGTTTGTTTTGACAAACTGCTACAAAATTTAAAGACACTGTCAAAAAGTAAACTTTGCATCTAATCTTTAAAATGCCAGGTTCACTAGGTTTAACAATTACTAGACCAATATGGCACACTCATTAAAAAGCCCATACAGTCAATATGTGCAGGTT
This sequence comes from Crenichthys baileyi, assembly GCA_036173005.1. Taxonomy (NCBI): domain Eukaryota; kingdom Metazoa; phylum Chordata; class Actinopteri; order Cyprinodontiformes; family Goodeidae; genus Crenichthys; species Crenichthys baileyi. The sequence continues at coordinate 1,140,656 of JAHHUM010000301.1, read as the reverse complement.
ATTATTAAGAATAAATCTTGTTAATTGGAATAAAAAAGGGAATATGTCAACATCAGTGATGGGAATTCCGACTCTTCTCAAATATGTGTTTCTTTTGGCTTGTCACCCAAATGGCTCCTAATTTAGTACAACTAGCAGGCTTCTATTTCAACCTAATTTAGGAAGGATAAGTGGTTTGTGTGTTGGTATGCATTTCTTTTTTTTCAGTGTCAGCAAAATTTTTATGTTTTTCTGTTACCAAAAACTTTAAGTTACTATTTTTTGGAAACACTAACAAAACTTTTAAACTTTAATCGCAAATTTCAAAATGCATCTACAATCAAATAAAATGAAGTATTGGTGGTTTTATTTTTATTTATTTTTTTGTCAAGCAAATGCAAAATTAAATAGAGGTGCAAGATGGCAGCATGTGTGCTTTCAAAATGACCTTTGGTCTGCTTGGAATATGCATCAACAGTCACATATAGGCATAAAAAAGATAACCTTTTGTAGCTACTAACTCTTTTGTAACTCTAGATACCTAAAAATGGCACAATACCATACTGTTAAAAAAATAGGGTGTAAAAAAAAAACAAATCTTAATACTGAAAGGTACAACAGGAAAAAAGATCCATGCTCTCTGGGACCCTGTCTGTCCTTTACCTGGGTTCTTCAAAGCACACCCCAAAAGCTTTCATGTATGAGAGTTTATTTTTGACATTTTTAAATCGCTCCCCGTGTTGTTGCCCCCTTGTTTCCCCACCTCCATCCAACCTTGAGGTGCCTCTCTGTTGTTGCTTTTTCTCTGTACAGGGACGCACTCTCTACAAGGTGACTGTCCATGCCTTTGTGACTATGTGACTGGTGCCGACAAGTGACGATTTCCTGCCTGCATTTGACTGGTGAAGAAGACTGTTTGTGAGTAGCTGTGGCCTTATTTTCACTTCTGCTCCCTCTGTCTTGGTTTTTGACTCCTTTTATCTGTCTACCTGTCTGCCAAGATTCCACCTTCCTTTCCAAAAAGAAGAAAAAAAAACCCTTAAGCTGAAATGGTGAAGACACATATGAAACACCCACAAGTCCTCATTCTTTCACTCTTAAAAACTGCATCCTTCAAAATAAATGCAATACAAAAAAGGAGTATTGTGACACTGGCTTGTACGTCATTGGAATCTGCCTAAGCTGTGTCCATGTGTGCATATTTGTAAGCGACAGTCTGAGGGATGACTGCTGGGTGACACCATGCTGACAAAGAAAAGTAATCCAATAAATATGTTATCTGTCAAGAAATACAGCACGCAAAGCTGGCTCAGTGTATGTGTGAGCGTGTTTGTGTACACACACAGGGTTTATGTCAATGTGAGTCTGGTCCTGTGTCAGCTGGCACAGACAACCATGGCATTAGGATTTTCAGATTTGAGAGCAGCCATTCTTTCTAGTTGCCACTTAGACAAAACAGCACCAAAGTGGCACTCTTGAGCTACCTTCTGAGACTTACAGCATTTGTGGTACTGTATGTGCACAGTGGGAAATATCAAAATTAACATAAAATGAGTGCATAGTGCTGTGCCAAAGTATTTGCCCCCATAAAGAGCGCTTCTGTGTTTTGCTTTTATGACATACTTAAATATTTCAGATTGATTTTTTTTTATATTAGAAAATAAGATAACCTGAGTATATATGGAAAGCTTATACACAGCATTTTTGTAGAATAAAGAAATATATATATTGTAATTATAGTCAAACAGGATGGCAGCGTCACTTCTGTCAGTCTGCCCCAGGACATCTGTGGCTGCAATGTAGTCTACCACTGTCAGTGTGTGAATGGATGGGTGAATGACTGATTGTAGTGTAAAGGGCATTGGGGTCTCTGGGGACTTGATAAAGTGCTATACAAGTGCAGGTCATTTATTTATTTAACAGCAGTGCTATGGTTTGGTGCTGCATTCCACTTTGCTACTTCAGCACCTAGGTGATTTGCTTACAATAGACGGAACCAAGAATTCTGCTCTCTGATAATCCTAAAGAACATTACCGCTTAATTTCCCTCAATAAATAAAACCATCATTTGAAAGCCACTTTTTGTATTTACTCAAATTATCTTGATGATATTAAACATTTGAATGTGACCAACAAAATAGAAGAAATATGTAAGCGCGCAATTCTTGACAGCACTGTTTAACACTATGAGTGTGTGTTTGCTACTTTCTAGTTCAAAGGTGGAGCATACCCTGGTTGGTGGATGGTGCCTTGTGCAGCCATCTCATCCATCTTCGTCAGAGTCATTCTCTCAGACAGCTGTTTCACAGCCCAACACTCACACAAGGCCCTGCTCACGTACCTGATCTCCCAACTCACTCAGATGCATTGGGAGAGGAAAAAAATACAACACACAAAGAGGCATAGAGCAGCTATTTGTTCCACAGTGCAACAGACCCAGTGATCCAACAGTCGTGTGATCAGCAGCGTATTGATCAGAAAGCCATCTTGAATTGAACAGCACTGCCATCATTTAACTACACAGTTTATTTTTGACTCTTGATGCTTGTATAATCGCCCAGCAGGTGAGGCTGTTAGAGAGAAAAATACAATCTAACCTACACAAACTCACACAGAGTCTTTGTGTGTGTTTTCACTGTGTGTGGCCATGCTTTTTGTCTTGTTTTTGTTTTTCATTTAAAGCAATCTTGAGCTCCTGCACAGCAATATCATTCGCCCTAAAACAAATATAGTAATAAAGCCTCTAGTTGCTTTTGCTTCCTTATGTGTTTTGCTTTATTATTGAGACCCTGTGTTCTTCATTGTTTGGTTAGTAAATCTAAAAGAATTACAGCAAAAAAGTATGTGTCCGAATCTCCAGGAAGACAAGCGAGGAAGAGAATGTGGAAGCGGACATGCTGTGTAACATTCGTTGGATAAAGATTAGACGGTTGAATAAAGAAAGTGAAGAATGAATAAAGAGAGTCAGTGGATTAAGGCCCAGCCGCCTGACAGACAAACTGAGATTAGCCTGCGCTTAAAGGTTGAACAGCTTTACAGGAACAGAGGGGCCAGTCCATAGAGGGGAGAATGAGACAGGGGAAATAATCCGGGGTGTATTCTCTTGCTGTACGCATCATGAGAAAATCATTGAGAAAAAACACATTGGCGGTGGGAAATACTCAAAATTTTTTTACCAGTGTATGTTCTGTTCTGTGTGAGTGACAGTTTTTATTTCTTTCCCTTTACTTGCCCTCACCATACACTTCAATTAGGAGTGGACACTGTGATGTCTCTATCTAAGGACCGTCTTTAAACAGATTACAGAATGATGGAACTGCAAAATAGGCAAAAACAGTCGAATGTATCTCAATCTCAGAAAACTGCCAGATTAACTTTCCCTTTGAACAAACAGAAAATATTGCTTCTTCAAAGAACTAATGGCCACACTGGCAAATAGACTGCCTGAGCTGGTAATACGGAAACCTTGGTCTGTCTTAGTTATTTCTGTCTTTGAAATCATCTTTTTATGGGTTTCAGTAAGCTAATTATTTTTGGTTACCTTTTTTTAAACTTCATCTTTAACCATTTCTGACAGCTGCGGACAAATTTCATCTGGTAGTAGGGGGAAACTTTAACTACCTTATTGAAGTACAGATGAAGATTCAAACAAACTCAATTTTCTGAAACTGCAACATTTGTGGATAATATTCAGAATTTCTTTGAGACCCCAGCAGCAAGCAAACCACTCAGTGAATATTTTCAAAGGAATGCAAATCTATTTAAAAAAACACAAATGGCAAATGCTTCTGAAAATGAAACCCATTCGTTTGAGTTTATTTCATATTAACTCTGCTTGGTTGAAAAATGATACATACATCAGCATCAGAAACAAAGAGAGAGATATCTAATGTGTTGAGAGTATCACAAACGTGTCTGTTCATGGGTGTTTCGGCACTGATAACATGCCTCACATAGCTGCTTTAATGGCACACTGTCACTGAGGAGCCATTTTCTTACAACACACTCAAATGATAAATGGGTCCATTGTGTCTATATTGGTTAGAAGAAATGTTTTGTATTTCTGTTGGGCTCTGTCCTTCACAGTGGCTTTTATCTCTCAGGGAAAACATACAAATATGGTGGGTCTAATACGTCCAGTATATGTTTCTATGTGTGTGTACATGTTTTACCTTGTTATGAGATGTGAGATGTGGAGCTGCTTGTTTATATGTATAACATTTGCTTTTGTGTGTAGACTATCCTGCAAAAACATGTCTGCCTTTTGAATGTTTTTACACCCTGCCACATTACAGTGTCTTTTCAAAATATTTTATTTGGATTTTATGAGACAAAAAAGTAATGCATAACTATAAAGTTGGAAGAAAAGGATAGTTTAAAAAACATAGCAAATAAAAATTAGAAAAGTGTGATGTGCATTTGTATTCTGCCCCCTTTACTCTGAAACCTGAATGTAAAAGCCAATGCCACTAATTTCCTTTTGATTAGTAAATGGGGTCCATTTATGTGTAATTTAATCTCATAAATAAAGTGGTTCTGTGAAGGCCTCAGAGGTCTGTTAAAGAACATTAATGATCACACATCATCAAGACCAAAAAAAACACACAAAAAGATCAGAGAAGTTAAAAGAAGGGTTTGGTTATAAAAAATATCCCAGGCTTTAAACATCTCACTGTCTAATCCTTCGCCCAGAAATGGAAAGAATACGATTAAACCACAAACCTATGAAGACCCAGCCGTCCACCTAAACTGACTGAAAAGCCTACTTTTGAAAGCTGACCAGCCTGCATTGTCCATTGTGAATGGAGCATCCAGACCATAAATCAAGATATAGAACAACAGGTTAGCATCATCAAAATGGTGGACATGAACAGATAAATTGTCTTAATGAAAAAGTAAATAAAGGTGCATGCTTTAAATGGTACATATTTAACATAGTTTATGCTGAAGAAGGCTTTTATCAGCATGTTTAAGCTATAGATGTTAACTGCTGTGTTGGTCGAAGAAAAACGCCACCAACTGTATTGTTGTTGTATTAAGCAATAAGGAGGGTTTCAGAATTAAAGCCTAAACCAAGTTTAGGTGAACTGTTTCTGAAACAAACTGAATATGCAAACATATATAAAAGTGTTAGCAAATCCTGCAAAAAAAAAAAAGGTCCCCCATTTCCAAAGGCAATTTTTCATCATTACTTACTCTCTCTAAACTTAACTTGCATTGCTTTTTATTCTTTTCATATTTATTCACATCATTTATGTGGGATTTCTTTGTTTTTTCCACCTTCAGCGATTTTTGAACAGGCTGAGTTCTCTCATTTTTACCTGTTAATAATAAATACAGTAATGCTATAATACGAAGATAAGTAGGTTATTATTTATTTCATTTAGTTGCAGTGCATAAGGTAACCACCTACATATGTTGAAAGCTGGATAGAAAACTTTAAGATCGAGGCTGGACTTGAGTTAACAGTTCCAAACTGACAAGATACACTACTAATAACATATTAGTAATAAAGAAAAGGTTTAAATTATGTAAAATATACTTTCTCTATACAATCCAAACATTGACTTGACTTATTGTAAAGCTATGTAAACTATAGTGATAACATTTCACATCCTTCAGACTTTTTAAGGACTTTTTTTTTTCTAAAGAAATTTTTTTTTAAATACATTAGAAGATTATAATAATTCCCATTGCATTTAGAGATGGAAGGCTTGCTGTACTCCCTGACTGTAAGATATGAATTCAAAGAGATGATGACTATAATACACTGTAATATCTATAGAAATGGTAAAGTCAATGGGCATATGGTTCTAGTGTGTGCAACAGAAACTATTTCAACTGTATCTAATGATTAGTGCACCAGTGCTGGCAGCAGGGTGATGTAGAGGTGGTTATCTTCATTAAAAGCTGCAATGTGAGCAGATGACTGTATCAGCCTTGAGGACACTGAAGATGAGAACACTGAAGATGAGAATACAAAGTGATTAGTGTCCCCATACACTTTTTTGTTACATTGACATGTTTGAGATCATCAAACAAATTGTAATATCAAACAAAATCTGAGTAAATCATAACACAGTTTTAAGTGATGAATGTAGTTATTAATGGGGAAAAGCCTAACCAGAATTCCCCCCGTTATGTGAAAAATAAAACTGTGATTTACCACATTTTACTTAAATTTAAATGTCTATTCTGTAGAATCAAATAAATATAGCCTGTCTGACAACAGGAAGTAGGCTTAAAAGAAACACATCATTCCCCATTTTAAAGAAAAAAAAAAACTAAGCCGTTGACTTCTATCAGTCTGTAAAAAGTTATAAAGCCATTTTATTTGGCTTTGCAACTCCAGGAAACCATGATGACTTATCCACAAATGAAGAAAACATGGAACAGTGGTCTACCAAGAGGTTCAGAACAACATCTAAAACAGTGCAGGCCTCACTTACCTCAGCTAAAGTCAGTGTTCATGATTCAACAGTAACAAAGAAACTTAGAAGAGTTCTGGGGTGAAAATCCCTGCCGACTAAATAGAACAAAACCGTCTGTTTTACATTCTCCAAAAACGAGCTTGATGATACCCAAGACTCCTGGGAAATATTCTGTGAACTGATGAGACAGACGTGGGTCATTTTGAAAGGTGTGCCTCCGGCTAGATCTGGTGTGATACTGACACAAACCGTTAATAAAAAAAAATAATAATAATAATAAAAACAACACATCTTACAGACAAACATGGTGGTAATAGTATGATAATCTACAGTGGCTTTACTGGATCTAAAGCTGGAAAACCTGTTTTTGCTCTCCACCAGAAAAGCCTGAAGAAAAATGTTCAGCCATCAGGTCATGACCTTAAGCTCAAGCACACGTGGTTTAAGCAGCAGTACAATGATCCATTCACACTAGCAAGTCCACCTCTGAGGGGCTCAAAAATGGCAAAATAAAGGTTTTGGAGTGACCTAGTCAAATCCCAGACTTAAATCTGATTGAGATGATGTAGCATGACCTTAAACAGTGAGAGTAAATTAAAACAAACAAATTGATAGAGGGCTACTACTTTCTCACATTGGACCAGGTTGGTTTGGATAGCTTTTTAACCCCTAAAAAATGAAATAATTGTTTGTAAACTACATTTTGTATTTAATTAGATTATCTATGTTTAATATGAAAAACTGTTTGATGATCTGAAACAAAAAAAACTGTAACAAAACATACATGGGGGACACTTCTTTTCCACATCACTATATATACATATGTATATGTGTGTACGAGATATTACAATAAATAAAAGACATTCCACCCATTGCACTAAATTTATTTTTATAACACAGTAGGGCTGAGCATTTCAACTCATATACTGCAACATAAAAATCATTTCCTTGATGCAAAACGTACTAGGTGTTGCAAAAAAGTGCGGTGGTACAGAGAAAGTTGGAGATAGACAGACAGAGTGAGAAAGAGAATTATGCTTTGCGCAAGATGAGAGAAACACATTTTCTGCCCTGTGGATAGATGGGAAAGAGGATACAGGAGAATAAAACTGAAAATCGGTTGAAGTGCAGCACTTTGAGGAGTGCTGAGCATAGATAATTATACATTATATATGCTAAAGGAAAAATATTGAGTATGCACTTAGATAGCTATTGAAGAGAGTCAGAGAAGGACATCAAAAGCTTACATATTCGACACAGAGAGAGCCATTCATATTAGGAACCCTTTTCCCACCACCCGTAAAAGGAATTTGTCGCTGCCATTGTGCTCTGTAATGCATTGTAATTAGTAAATGATACATATGGTTGTGACAGACAACTTATCCCTCTGACAAATCAGTCTTTTTTGGCCATTGCATTAGAGCACACTTCAGCATACGTATAGGCCTACACATTTACAGTATATGCACACATGCATCCATGCACACTCACACACACACCAACACACACACATGGAAAAGGATGCTGGATAAAACGTAGGACACACACAACAGGGAGCCCTTTGGTGGATCTAATTGAAGAGATAAGACATTATCCATTTTTATCCCAGTCAATTTGAGCCCGTAGCCAAATTTAATGCCTGGGAATTCAGAGGTTACAACAACCTCCAAAAACAGCAAAGCTGTTCCCTTGGAAACAACAGCCAACCAGTCCATCACAACCAGCCTAATAAACTCTTTATCTCTTCCCTCCTCTTTAGCTCTTTTCTTTTATTTATTAAAATTTTTTGTTTATTTAAATCTTTTCTCTATACAATAATATGGATAATTTTTTATTGTTTTTGTAAAGGTTCAGCAAGAGTTAGATTGTAACACCTTGTGGCGGTAAAGAAAAAAAAAAAAAGCCAAAATATGAGAGAATGGATGAGCACTAGCTTCTAGCAATCTAAAAATATCTGAATTGCTCATGAATACTTTATTTGTACTATTAATTTCTCAATTGAACGCAGGATAAAATATACACATTTGAATTTGAGTGCATCTGAATATAGCCTGGAAATGCACATACTGAATACCCATGACCTCTGCATGCACAATGAAATAGGCTGCAGCCAAGTAAGTAAAAGTGAAAAAAGGTAGACTGTTGTCTACACTGTGCAAGATAATTTGTAGTGTTTTTATAATTTTAGTGGGGTATACACTAATTTGCAGGTGCAAGCACTTAACCACTTTGTAAGAGAGAAAGTGCTTGTACTTGAGATTTAAGAAAGCCAGGGTCTATAGGGAGTAAGTATATGTGCATCAGCATGACCTTTATGAGACCGTCTTATTTTTTTTATTACATATTACTAGAATATACCAGAACAGAAACAATTCCCATAAAATTAGTTGTCACACTATGTCAGGGGAGCCTTGACAATGACAAACAGCTTTAAAAAGAATAAACTTTGCTTCTTTTCAATTGTTTTATAAGTATGCTAGGAGTCAATCATCCATCCATCCATCCATTTTCTATACCCTCTTCTTCAGTACAGGGTCGCGGGGGAGCTAGTGCCTATCTCCAGTGGACTACGGGCGAGAGGTGAATACACCCTGGACAGGTCACCAGTCCATTGCAGAGGAGTCAATCAGCAAACCAAATAAAGATTAGCTACTTTAGGCTTAACAGTTTGGATTGCAGCTACTGTAAAGGCAGAAATGTGCTCCTGGTAAAGTTCACCACTGTTCCATGTTTTCAAAATTTACAGAAATGGCTTCATACCAGTAAAGAACATTTTTTTTTCCTCTTTAAAATTATTTTATGAGAGCATTTTGATACCTGATAAGGTAATGCCAGATGCTTCGGTCACATTTTAATTCATTTTGCAGAGACCAAAAAGCATTCATCAAAACATTTGGAGCTGAAAACTTGTGGGGATGATTCTATATTTGGTGACAAAATATTTAAGTAAATCCAGAAACACACTCACAAAACATTCAGTTAAATGCTTCTCTTTCCCAGTACAGTTCTGGATATGTGCAACACGCTGGAATTGTGGTTTTATAGCGTTTTCTTCGCAGGCGCTGTTTTACTCTTAAGTTCTGTTTAATTTGCCTATGACAGAACACAATTTGTGACATACCTGCACTGGGCTGAGAACATTCAGTGTGTAAATACCTGCAGAGCTCATTAATCAAATTATGCCCCTTCATGAGAAGCATGAAACCACACTGTCAATTTCATCCATCAATTTCCTCAGATTCCTTCATGTAAAACAGCTTAATTCTCTGCAATCCAATTTATAATGCAATCATTTTCTAGAATAGTACAAAAACTGTTCATCATTCCAAAATGTGTATTAGTCATTCAAACTTGCAGCAATTTAATCAGGTCCACATAACTAACTATATCATAGCCTTTTATATATTCTGTTTTTAAATAAAAGCATCAAAGATTTACGTTGATTTTACTACTACTTTTGTCCAGTTGTATGCACCACAACTTAGTTACTGTGGAAATGTTCAAACAGCAACACTAAAACTGAGCAACAACAGTAAACCTTTGGATGTTGCTCTTTATGGGGTACAACCAGTCGCTTTGGCAGTTTTAGGTAGATAAAGTTGTAGCTCTCATATTTTATGTTGCAAATATTCCATAATAGAACAGATTTTAAAGAAAGCCATTCCAGAATAAGTCATGAAGCATGAGGCAAGGGGGGTTAATTGAAGTGAATCCTGCAGGGTTGAAAAAATGAAGGGGGTCAAATTGACCTTTTGGTGGTTCAAGTGGTTAACAGTTTTTCAGAAATAAATTTTGTTACTGTCAGGTCTTCTATCTCCATTGTTGGGGAATCTTCGTTTTCTTGATTAACCCAACTCTATAAACCAATCTGTCGTTCTACTAAAAAATACACAGTAAAAGTCTAAAAAACAAGCTTTAAAATGTGACCAAACAATTCATTATGTAGGAGATAAGAGGTTTCTGTCCGACAGTGAGCTGATGTCATAGCTCTGTGGTTGATTGGCAATCTCTTCATGTTGTGCAACAGCACTTGCCCCTTTACTGGCATAGTTGCCAACCCTCCACAACCCTGATCAGGATTAAGCAGGTATAAAAATTGGGTGGATGCATGGATGGATTTATTCATAAAGCCAGGGGTGTTTCAAAGGTCTCTCTGTTCTTCTTAATTAGAAGGATGGCTTAAAGGAATCAGCTTAAAGTAAAAAAAAATACTATGTTCACTTCGAAATAAAACCAACTACGTCTTGTAATTTAGCAGATTAAGACATTTTGTCATCCATCCAAATGGTTTCTTTTGGTCTAATGACAGAAAAGCTGGTAAGCTTTCATCCTAAAGGGATGCTTGCTTTATTGCAGCCTTTATAAAGGGCAAATAAAATTGCTCTTAAAAAGATGCTGTTTTTCCTCCAGGCAAGCTACTGCAGAAGTGATGAAATTAGATATATATATATTTTTTTTTGTACCAATGGAGCTTCACAACAAATCTGGAAGACAGTGTCAGCTGACAGCAAAGCAGCCCACTCAGTTCAAATGCATTCAACTTTTTGTTTGCAACTGAAAGAAAATGCCAAGTTTGAAAAAGTACATTCACACTGTACAGGAAACACAGTTACCCTTAAACTGCAGGCCTGGGTAGCTCAGTCAGACTTTTAATCTGAGGGTCCACGGTTCAAGTCCCTGTTCGGGTGCTAGTGCTTTGTTCATTATGTAAACTGTCTGGAATGTACAAGACTGGGGGTCTTTCTGCATGGAGTTTGCATGTTCGCCCCCTGCATGCGTTGGTTTTCTCCTTCCTCCCACAGTCCAAAGACATGCCTGTTGGTCTCTCTAAATTGCCCTTAGGCGTGTGCATGGTTGTTTGTGTGTTGCCCTGCGATGGACTTGCGAACTGTCCAGAGTGTACGCCGCCTCTCACCTGTAGACTGCTGGAGACAGGCACCAGCTCCCTGTGACCCCATATGGAAGAAGTGGTATAGAAAATGACTGACTCATTAAGTCATTTTCCTTCACCTTTTCCACATACCATGGTGCAACCACAAACTGTTCTCTACCAAACCTGACACCTTCAAGGAAGAGCTGGATTCATAATGGGATTACTTTATACATCGCTGTACTATTTACCTGTCCAGGGTGTACCCCGGCTCTCGCCCATAGACTGCTGGAGATAGGCACCAACTCCCCCGCGACCCACTATGGAATAAGCGGTAGAAAATGACTGACTGACTGACTGTACTATTTACTAGTTTGTTGAGTTCTGAAAGCAGTTGCTTGCACTGGATTTTATTAAGAGGTATCAGAGTAATTTTGAAAACCATGCAACCTTTTCCTTCCATGTCGTAATTATGCGCTATCATGTGTTGGTCTGTCCCATTAAACCCCAATATATACTTTGAACTTTGTGATTGCAATGTACCAAAATTGTCAAAGGTTCTGGGGGTCGAAAAACTTCTACAAGACAATCTGTAATTATTGGCTTTTGTTAATATGTGCAAAAACAGTTAAGTAAAATAGCAAATTAAACAACAGGCATACAACTTGATGACAGTTTATTCAAATTGAGAGTAATTATTCCATAGCACAAACTCTGATCAGTAGTACATTTAGTGACTTTACTTTCCAACAATTTGGTGAGGTAAATACAAGTTTACCCAAGCTATCACACTGACCTATAATGGGGGCAAAAAGCCATAAAAAATCCATCACCATCATAGCAAATTCTATGATTACTATTGATACTGCTCAGGGATCTTATTGCCTCCCTGACAATGATTGGTTCTGTCTGGCGGGGAGGTCCATGTATGAGACTTATGTTACATATTGTATGTGTGTGTGTGTTTGTGTGTGTGTGTGTGTGTGTGTGTGTGTGTGTGTGTGCGTTTAGTGGGGGAGTTGATGGGATTGGGAAGTGTTGGTGAGGTTGTCTTGTGATTAATACTCCTATTTGCTGCTGTCTCTCCTTCCTCAGCATCTTCTTGGCCCAAGGTTAGTTGGAAATGGCTGTGTGTTTCCATAAGAATATTGGAACCATTATATACAATGGCACAATAGTGGAAGAAAAAATCCATAAGCTCAAGACTGTATTTTTAAGTACCCTTACACTAGATGTGCAGTGTCGTAAAAGGTTAAGTGATGGTAGTCAGGCTCGGAAAGAACCTCTCCCCTCTCGCCAAAAATTTAACAGCCAATCTTCATATGAGTTTAAATAGCTAAATATGGACAATAAAGTTTATTAAAAATATATAAAGTTTTTCTTCATCTGATTTGTTTTCCTTCTAGTTTAAAGAGCAATATGAGACATCTTTAACCATAGAGATTACTGACAATCCTCTCAACGGTAATTTCTTCACCATTTGTTTGTAGTAAACTCTGAAGCAGTGGCTAACAAACAAGGGGAGCAAAAATAAAAACAAGTGGTCCACAACAGTTGCTTTGTACTTCATAATTACTGCAACAACTCCAAAAGCCCAATCTGTCTCCCAGGACTTCATAAGTATTACATAATCAATTTTGCCTTGGCCTGAATATAAGACTGTACTGGCTCTGTGGATCTAGTTCACTGAGTGCTACTTACCAGGGTAGTGTCCACTTTTACCATATTTATCCTTCTCTCTAAATGTAGATGTTCTCCCAGGTTTTTCTTTCCATAATTAATGTATTTTTCCTTACTAATTTGCTTATGTTGTACTCATCGCAAAACATATTTTATTTTCGGTCTCAATCAATGTTTTTTTTTTGTTTGTTTAATTAAACTATTTTTCTGTTATTATGCAGTGCTGAAGCATTTTTCTTTTATCAATTTCAGTCTAAAACACCTTGTTAGTTGTACCCTCTTTCAGGCTCAATTTTCAAAAGTCAGGGCAATAGCTAATGGTATAATGTATTACGACCACTTGTAATATGAAGAACCAGTGTTTTCCATTTTCTTCTGTTAGCTCATGTGCCCGTTTATTTTTGGGTCTCATTATTATGCAGATACTTAATGTGTACAGACTTCTTATGTGTAAAATAGAACCCAAAGGAAAATGGGAAAGCAAGGATTCATATTTTCTTTACGCCTTCTGTCCACTGATAGATATATATTCTTTTGAAGTATTGCATAGAAAAATAATCCCTTTTTAAGTGGATACAAGTAAAGTGAGTTTTAACATATAAACACTGTTAATTTTACTTTCTGTGTCACTGGATGAGAGCGACTCTGCTTCTTTAAACTGACTCAATAGAGGGGCTATACTATATATATATATATATATATGTCTAGTTTCTAAAGTTTATACCCCTGCATACATGGAAGTGATTGGAACGCTGATTTGGTGATGTGATCCAATACTTTTGGCAATATAGTGTATCTTGTTTGACTATAGCTATGTTGTCACCTCAGCATTTAAAAAGACAATTTCAGAAGTATATATTTACAGTTTAGGTCATCGTTTAATTCAACAAGCATCTTGTTGAGGAAAATTTATGAAGCGCCCTGGTTTCTGACCTGATACTTTGCATGACCTGATAAAAGTATTCACTAACCACCCCATTCGTCCTGCTGCAGCACTAATTCATGCCAGGGTTCGAGCCAGCTGGCTCTGTGTAGTCTAAGACATGGTTTTAGGGTTGGAGAGTACGAGATAAGGAAGCACTTCTGTCATTTGTGTTCTAGCAACAAGCCTGGGGAAGAAATACAACTTACCTGTGTCCCTCCTGAGTGAGCCCTGTTTTCATGGGAACTGCCTTGAAGCTTTTATAAGAGTGTTCTCTTACTTTGTCTAGTCAGAACCGATGCAGCTGTCTCTTGAAAACATGTCTGATTGCTGTAAAACTGTTCTCCCTTGTCAAGGTTATAACGAAACTGGTTGAGTGACGATCATCAATCTCTTCCTTCATTAAATACGAATTTGTCCACAACAGGCTCCAAGTGGGGTACTCAGTTCATGGAGAGATAACTCCCTATTGACTGCACATGTATAAAAGCAGCAGAAAACATGCTAATTGTGCAACTGACAGATAAGTTACAATTTTTTTATTTGTTGCTCTTGTACTCCGCCTCTGTAACACTGCCCTGGGCACATGAACCCACTTAACATTAAAAAATTACAGATTTGGGGAGGGTGCTTCAATGAGCAGTTTCTAAACTCTGAACCAGCATAGGGATTTGACTAGAGGTTAAAAGTAAAAAAAAAAAGAAAAAAAGAAGAAGTAATTACATACCTATTATGTATAGGTCAAATATATAGAACAGAAAATTGTCAAAAATGTATTTAACTTGGCAATTCTATTCAAAAAGTTTAAATTAAATATTATACAGATCCAATATACACAGTGTGTTATAGTCCATGTTTGTTTTTTTCTGTTAGGTTGGGTTTATGGCTTCATTTACAAGCTTGGAACAGCCAGCTTCTTTAGCAATGACCTTTTTGTAGCTTACCCTTTATATGGCTTTGGTCAAACCAGGCTTTGTTGATTTTAAGTATTTGCTTTTATAAAAGAAATAAAGATAAGAGCGGACAAAAGCCTACACTGCTGTACCAGCAAGTTGAGCATGGAAACAATCTTACCAGTGAGTGTTTTTTGGATGGAAATAAAACTAAACTATGTCTAAATAGTAAACCAAAACTAAACTGTATCTGAAATTGAACTGTGAACCTAGAGACTGCTTTTAAATCAGATAGGTTTGCTTAGTATAAACAATTTGGGACTAAGTAACATTAACTCGTGTAAAAGAGGTGTCTGTGTAACTTCAATGTTAAAATCAGATATCAATGGGAGGAGTTTATTAAGCTTATTAGATCATAGCTCTTGTTTGATAAAAATAACAACCATTATGTTGTGTTTTTGATCATTTTGGCCTAACAAAGAATGTACAAATAGTTAAGGTATCAGCATTTTACCATTGCTTTTACATCACTTTATGGAACACGTCAACTGAATTTTATTGTATTAGTGACAAAAGTCTTTTGTTACAAAATGTATTGTGTGATGGAAAAGTAAGTTACTAAATCACAAACTAAAATGACTATGAAAGTACTAACAGTGAAACCACAGTTATCAAGAGCTTTATATAGCCTACAAAACACTTCAAAACCATTGCATTACTCAAATAAGAACCCTAAAACATATTTAGAGTATTCCTGAAGAACCAGATACAAATCTGACTAAAGAACCCAGCAAAATGTTACTGCTTTCATTAATTACTCCGCAATTAAGTTGCCTATCATCATGCGTCATCTGTCACATGTGGGTTTTTTTTTTCCAGCACATTATCATGTAAATTAATGAGTCCTCAATCAATTAACACACTGATCCTTCTCAGTTAGTGCTTTAGATAATCAGGGATAATAAGGATTATTAAAAAGCACAATGCACAACTGTCATCTTTCAAAGCAGCGACACATTAATGCTCCTCTGCTAAATTTCCAACTTTTCTAATTAATATTATTACAATTACAGTAATGTTGTTTTATCCCCACAACTATTTGTTTGTCATCATTGAGAATACACAGTGCAATTACACTCAATCCATAATAATTAGTACCTTCCCACTGACAATAACGATCAAACTCGGCAGACACTCCAAACATCAGTGCTGTGTTCCAATTTGAAGAGAAATGCATTTTTCCCAACAGTGTTTATCTCACTTTTTCCCTGCGCTTTCTTAACCTCTACCCCAGTCCTCCATATCTCAATATTTCTGCCTGATGACAGCTTGATTATGCAGAAACAGTTTGAAAGACAAGGGCTTGGGGATAAATTGATATTAATAACTGTGATTTTGCTGGCAGCATCTTGCCCAGCTATTTTCACATTTTGTTTATATTTGGGATGTCATTCAGAAAAATGAACACTTGCTGATTTGAAAAGAAAGGGGAATTGAAGGAGAAAATTACAGTTATGCATGATAATCACAGCTAATTTTTTACAGAAATTCAAACCTTCACAGTAATTTAAATGCACTGCCATCCGTGGGATAGCATTTACTGCCATTTTGTATATTCAGACTTACATATCCAGGTCACCTAATATTTGAATCGACTTGACATGAACAATTACAGGTTTGCTCAGGGTCTTTCAACCACATAGTTTTGGAATTCTGAACCAGACTACAGGTGCATCTCTATAAATTGGAATATTATTGAGAAGTTCATTTATTTCAGTCACTCAATTAGTGAAACACATAATAAAGACTAATTACACAGAGACTGATGTTTTGAAGCTTTAATTCCTGTTAATTACAATGATTTTCTGCTTACAGAAAATTAAAACATATTTAAGATTAGAATTGCATCAGGCCATTAAAAAAATACATTTTTAATATAGAAATGTGGGCTTAATGAAAAGTTTATTTAATACCTGCTTAAATGTTGTTATTTTCTAAAGGTGTTTTTAATCTCACAAACGAGCTACATCAAAACGTATATTCCAATTTACTTAGATGTACCTGGAAAGATTTGGCTTATGGGAGAGAGTAAATAATAATATTTATTATTAGTTATTATACACAAATGCATCTCAAAAAATAGAATATAATTTGTCTGTTAAGTTTGACAATTATGGCTTACAGCTAATTAATTAATTTTTGGTCTTATGCAATATTCTGATGGGGGGGGGGGTTCATTAGCTGTAAGCAATAATCAAAATGTTAACAAACAGATGCTTAAAAATACCTGTATGAAAAAATGAATCTAAATAACATGTAAGTTTCACTTTTTGTATTGCTAAGATAAATTAACCTTTTGATGATATAATTTATTTGAAGTACCAGCAAGCCAGATAAAAAGTGAAAGATGTTTTTGGCAGTAAGTATCTTGAAACTAGTTAAAAAAGATGCGCCATTAGTTCTACCTGAGAGCTTTAGTTGCAATAACTCACCAAGTCAAGTATTACCAACATGGTACGCCATGGGCATCGACAAAGAGACAAATTTCACACCTAAAAACATCATTTAAGCCTGTATTAAGCACTAAGATTGATAAAAAAAAATATGAAATTATGCTTACAAAAGCCAAAACAAAGCCTCACCAGGAAGGGCTTAAACACTGAGGCAAACAGGAGCTTTAGGCACGGCAGGCAATTAAGAAAATAAATGAGTTTAACAGCATGAGCATTTTCAAAGCTTTTTACTTCATTTTAAGAAGTAGATGAAAACTGAAAACAGTCTTAAATGGGACTCATAAGGACACACAGTCACACACACAGAAGGATGTGTGTGTAAGGATGTGTCAAGAAAGCCGCTTTCACAAACATTTGCACTTGCCACATATGCACTGTATGCACAGCAGAACACAAATTACTAGATGAGATGATAAATACAGTGAGAACAGAGGCTTCATTAATCTTTGAGGAGATGAGGTGTAGTAATTAACGTTGCTGACACACAGCAGACTCCCACAGGGAGGTTCTGAGAGTCAGAGAAGGTAACAGCAAGTGTTTCTAGCCAAGCCCAGCATCCTGTTAGCGGGGTGCAGAGGTGAACCCATACATGGCAGCTTGGCTGATGCATCATCTGAGCTTCACACTTCTCAACCTCCCACTTCCACCCAAGATATGTGGACAACCAATGTATCACTGAACCCATAAGGTTTCAAATCAGATGGGCTACAGCAGTAAAAAAAAAAAAAGAAGAAAAGGAAAAACACCTGGAAGATGACAATAGGAAACTGGGGCTACAATAAGCACACGCTTACCAAAACTAGCCAGATTGGAAAAAAATGTTGCCTGTTATGAGTCTGAATTTTTGGCTGCGACATTCAGAAAGTGGGATCAGAATTTGGCATGAGCAACATAGAGCATGGATCCATCCTAACTTGTACCAACGGTTCTAATTGGAGATGGGGGTTTAATGGTGTGGGGGATATTTTCTTGGCTCTTTGGGTCCCAAGGACCAACTGATCATCATTTAAACAACAACACAACAGCATTTCTCTATTGAAGAATCTGATGTTATTTCTAAATCTGGCTTCCAAATTTTTATTGTCTTAACAAGCTGCTTAGATACAAAATATTTTGTATTACAATATGATGTTAAGTTCAACATGACTGATTTTACCTTAGGCAGAAAAAAACAGTGAAAAACAAAAAAAAAAACTAGATCTGCCCTCTAATAGTGGAGAAACCTTAATAAAATAACTTAAACATCAACAATTTTATTGATCAGTTAATTTGTTCTCTAGAAAATCTACAAAAATGTAAGTAAATCCATTTTGTGACAGTTCACTTCTTGACAGAATTTAACAGGAGGCTAGGGGTATTTGTGATTGACATACAGAAATTCGATTTTGACAAATTGAACAAGAGTAACTCCCTTATTATGGACTGGATTAATGCACACTGTGCCAACACAGCATCACAAATGCCTGCAGGAGTCCACTCAAACAGAAGAAATAATCTGCATGTTTTTACTAGCACTGCAGAGTGTTGATTGGTAAATGCTTTGCTTGAGTTATTCAATATTGTTTGCTTGCATTGAAATATGTTCCCTCTTTTTCCTGCTTTATTACAGAAATAAAATGGCTCCCTGAAGGTGTACAGCTTGAGAAAAAAAATGTCAAATACCTCCCACCTCAGACTGCCTCCACATCTCTTCAGCTTTATATTGAAGTGTATGAATTCACAGTAATAGCACATTTATGTTAAATCTGACAAAGCTTCAGTTACGGATATATTAAACTTGGGTCTTATTTTCTGGGCTGTTGGCAGGAGGATGATTAATGGAATTCATTAGTGCCTCAAGATCTGGAAAAAGTTATTTAAACCAATATTTCCTCTCACTTAGACTACATGTCATTAGTCAGTCATTTAAATGATGGTTATAGCCTATTAAAAATGCCTCTGTTTAAGATGGCTCTGGAGAACAGAAATCAACATTTCTGTAGCCATTTCCGTAGAGAAATCCATAGAACCCTCTATAAAACAAGGTGCATGTATGAGCTAAAGCCATAGCAGAAATCTTTAATTATTCCTTCCTAATTGTCAGCCTGTCAACATGATAGACTGATAATACAAACCTTTGTCAAGAAATGAACAATAATCTGAAAAGGTACATTAAACAGAAACTGTAGATTGTTTGGAGGATACTCAGAGTTAGTAAGAAATATACTATGTCAGAAAAGAAGCTTTGGGTGTCAAATTTAGACCAGGTTGTCCATCTTGACGTTGTCAGAGTATAGCTGAACAACATTGTTTGGATAGCAGTTGTCTGGTTATAGTCAAAGCCAAATCGTGATGGCGGAAATTACCATGGCTGTCGGAGGTCCCATCTCATTTCTCCTTCCTGATATTGGTTTACCTCACATATTTTTGGTAGTCATGTTCACAAGTCTAAGTCTAGTTTCAATTCTTTAACAGCCAAGTCCAAGTCTCTGGAGCAATGTCAATCAATTATTATGATGCCACAACAAATGAGCCAACACATGGTCTGTGAATATCCCTGGTTAATAAATAAAACACAACCTTTGAGAGGAATATTATGAACATCTCTGAGCTAAACGTAATGACTTTCTTTTCACCTTATGGGTCTCAAGTCTTTAGAGTTTAGGTCTAAGTAAGTCTAAAGTCTTTGTTTTTGCAGCTCAGGTGTGAGTAGAATCACATTTATTGTTTCCATTCCTGATCTCTGGTTTGTGGTGTAGTTAGCGGACTAAGTTTGGGATACCCATTAAATTTTCCCACACCTAAGTTACTTTTCTTGGAAACACTAGGTATGTGATTTATTTCAACTAGTTATTTACTCTAATCAGTCTTTTTAGACAAGAAAATATTAATTTTATTTTTTGAAGTATAGGTAAATTTGGTCCTGACTTTTTTAATCAATTTCTTTTATTTTATACAACCTTTTGGTCACTCTGCCCCAACCCACCCTCACCCACATACACACATTATTTGCATCCTTGTTTTTTGAGTATGACTTAAATATACGTTATTTTTATAGCTTTTGTGGATTTGACATTAATATTCTTCGTCATTTAGTGGTTGTATGTGAGGTCAAAAATCAACAAAAAAAAAATGAGAAAGAAAACAAAAGAAACCTAAAAAAATCTGGGTTCTTGCTAAATGCTAAAATACTGAATGTTTTGGGACTTCTTTTTTTTTCCCTCTATACACAGATGTTTTAATATTACTGAAGAAACTATGCATCAGTCAGAAAATTACTCAACAGGTAATATAAGTAGTTGAATTTAAGCATTGCCAAAAAAAACATTTAGCAAGAAAATGACCTGAAGCAATACTGTAAATGGCAGCCAAGGAACAGCTCCTAAAAGGAGGATTTACTCTCTGCAGTGGCCGAGTTATGATCCAATCAAAGAGGTAGGACACTTCTGCCATATAATCTCACTTAACCGCATCAGAAAACTGTAAGAACTTTGTGGGAAAAGCCAAATCAATGCAGAAGATTCGGGATTGATTGAAAAACTGTTGCTAAAAGAGGTGTCTCTTTTAAGAACACATTCAGAAAAAAAACTGAAAAACAGAAAAAAAGAGAACAGATTCGAAACTGGGTTAAGTGGTGGAAATGCTTTTGAAATTACTTAATTTTTCTGATAGTAAGGTAATTCTTACGTTAAATAAACGATTATAATAATTTACTATTTAATTATTCATTTAATACCAGTAAACTGGAATGGCACTGTTATAAACTGTCAAAAAGGACCATTTAAAATATTTTTTCACACTTTGTTTACTTTGTATTAGCACTGGTGACTATCCAATTTGATCAGGATGACTGAACTGAACTTCAGATATTGGAGAACAAGTTCAATCGCAGACATTCTGAAAACAGAAGTCGTCGACTAATAAGAAAAGACCTGACATCCCACTAAACATGTCACAATTCCCCTGCCCCACATCACTGGCTTCATGCTCAGAGAAATCCAATCTATCATAATTACATGGATGTCTGCCTATATTGATCACATGTTAGTCAGGCAAGACTGACACCAAGCAGCAAAATTAAAACAGATGTGTGAGCACCGGCCATGAGCTTAGGGAGTTCTACTTCACTCTCGCCGAGCAGCTCATGGATCTACAACCCTTTAAGTGTCATTTTGATAGATCTGTCTCTCCCTCTCTTACACTTTTGCACTTGCACACAAATCTTGATTCACTGCTACATATGACCAGACAGAGTGCAGATGTAGTCCAGACAGTTAAAGTACAGAGGGATTTCCCCCTTTAAAGTGTTAAACCTCAACAAAGTTTGTCTGAACTTATATCTACAAATTTACCTTACAGTGGGAACTTAAAACTAAGGTATGCATGAGCTGGTGTGAATTGATTCACCAGCCAATCGTGCTATTTGACATAACAAAGCAAATGGGAATTTGTGTTATTTTTGTCTTAGTTAGATTTTTTTAGTATTTAGAAGATTTTAGTCTACTTTTGTAATGAAAAGTTAGAAAAAAATGTTTAGATAATGATGACATTTTAATTTCACAGCCTGGCTGCAATGTTACTCCTAGGCATGTTTTGTTCCTGTGCTGGCAAGATCACCAAAAAAGGTGCATGGGATAAACTTAGTTAAGTTTGGTAAGAGATGTAAGACTTGAGCATTGGGCTAAGCACAACAGGCATCTAGTGACATTTTTAAAAACACTTTTCCTCCTGTTTGAAAAGTTGAATTGTGACGAAAATTCAACTTGGAAGACTCATCTCCACTTCCGGCTTCGTCTAATTATTCCACCAAGTTATCCGCTCCAACCAATGAGCTCCTGATCCAAATTCCTCTTCAGCCAATTATCCCTCCAGGCTTTGCTTTAAAAGACCTTCATACGCAGAATCTCCTGCTCTTCAGCTGAGCTTCGATGATCAGCCACGTCATGCCCGACCACGTCTCTGGCGTCTTGGCTGGTTCCTCGCACTGTTTCATGATGGATCCTCGCCCTCCTTCCTCCTCTTCCACTCGTAGGAGCGTTCGCCTGGCCTTCCGCCTTGATAGCCAATTTTCCCCCGTGTCAGGTCTGGGCAAGTGGAAAGCGCCTTAACAACTCCTGCAATCCTCCTGCTAAGCCTCGCCGAGGTCGTCCTGCTTCCACCCCAGCTCCCGCCGCCGCTTCATCCGGCCCAGCTGCTGCAGTGGTTCTCCTCCGATCTTTCTCTCACACCCCAGGCTTCAATGTCTTCTTCTACTCCAACCATCTTCCCTGCTTCATTCATCTCGCCCATGGATTCTCTCCAGCGCTCCACATCATCTCTTACTCAGCTTCTCCGGGAGTTCGCCTTCAATTCTGCCACGTCAGCACTTCCTCTTCTCCGCTCTGCCGACGCTCAATCCGGCCCCTCCCACTGACATTCACCCTCACAAAGCTCCTCAAGGCTTGTCTCTAAGGGTGACATTTATCACTTGATGCTCTCTTCTCTGTTTCCTCATGCATCATGCATCCTGTGTTTCTCACTCCTCTTTTACATTCAGGTAGATCATGTACTCCCATGCATTCTAACATCTTACTCAGGCTCCGCTCCAAATCCTGCAGGGGCAGCTCATTAATCTGGTTTCTCTCATTTTACCATCTCCTGAGGTTGACCACTGTGTCGCTTCCCCTGATGGCTTTACTGCTATGTTTAAATCATCTCATCCCCGCCTTACTAAAAATCTCCCTTTTGGCGAGCTTGTGCCGCCTTTAAGCATTTCAGAGACGTCTCCTGCTCTTAAACCCAGCATAGAATAAGCTTGATCCCATTCCTCCCTCTTCATCGACCTACATCTCAAACATGGCTTCCTGATTTTTCTATCAATATCACAAATCCTTCTCTGCCAAAGCTGCATCCACCCTTACTCAATCAGGAGTCTGCCTAGACTGGTCTATTCTAACCACTGAAATTTTATCATCACGCAAGGCACCTCTGATTCCTGTGTCTCAGTAGGTCATCAAGCGCTCATTGTTCTTATCTTCCTTTCTTCCAGCACTTCTGCCCAGCCAAACTCAAGCTGCTGGCTTCCCGCTCCAGTCTCCTTATGAACTAGGAAGGTATCCCCGTCTTTTACGGCGACGTCGTTCTCTTGGCTGACTCGTTTCAGTTTTTACGGTCTCTAGTCCCGGTCGAAAAGGTCTCTCAAACGGATGGTTCACAATCCTTTGTTGACAGAGCCATGAGAACACATCATTAAAGCTAAAAAATATACAGAACATTATACCTTTAGTAACTCTAACAATGTTGGTTTTAACCTGTTTCGCTTATTATTTACCATAAATGAATTTTTGGCTTAAATTAGTACAACCCCCTTTTAATCGTTGACAATCTTTCCCTTGAGTGCTTTTCCCTGTTTTACCACATATATCTATAAAAATGTAATCATCGCCTTCTATATTTTCTCTGTACCATTAAACAAAATAAATGCAACACATAATATTTCAATTGTCTGTGACTTTACTTAGCTTATAATGTTGAAACTAGTAAACCTTCTTATTGCGCTTGAGCATGACCAACTTACCAAAGATTATTAGCACCCTCAAATTAACAAAAAAAACAAAACAAAGAAAAACCTACATTTAACAGCAGCAACATGTTTGCTCCGTAGAACATCTAAATTCACAATTCATTTACGCATACCAAACTTGTTACCTTATCAAAGAGGCGCTAAGGAACCATTTACTGTTTCGATACATCAAAACCATATCTTTTCCCGTCTTAATCATGGAGCGCACTTTCTCTCCGCATACTGGGTCGGCACTACTCTATTCAGCTTGCCACAATCATTTTACAGTACCTTCCAGGACTATTAATTTTTTTAATATAAGCTTTAACTGCATCACTGCCACAGCAGAATAACAAACTCTCACGAAACAATTTATCAACAGACAATATTCCTAAGGTGATTTCACAAATGTAGCTCTTACCGCCATCGAATCCTGGCAGGCCGTAACTCATAAGTTCATCATTTCTGCCCGTCATGTTCCAGGTTTTTTCTAATTCACTCGCTGATGCCCTGTCTCATTTAAAATCTTCAGGTATTCCGCCTTCTCTGTCCATCAGCCTACTTTCACCCTACTCCGATTATTCCTCTCGCTACTTTCTCCGTCGCAATCAGCCAAACATTGCTGTATCTCAGGTCTAGCTCCTTCCACTTTCAACCCTATTCCTTCGCTGGCAAACCTTTGCAAAATTTGCCTTGCTAATAACACACCATCGTACCCGGTTCGCATTCAAACAGTCCTAGCTTTCATTGCTCATTGTTTTGAACACCGTCGTTTCAAGCTCCCATACATCCGAAGCCTATTAGGGATTAGGGAATGTGAGCGATTGCTTCACATTCAACGCCAGTGACTGTCCATTGTCACTACATGCTCATCCAGGATAAGTGAATGCTACAAGTCTCTGACTCGATGCAATCTGCTGGGTTTCCTTAGATAGAAAAACGTTTTATCCAATTTGAATAAATAACTGAATCTGACTGCACTGTTCAATGGTTAGGATTAATGGAATGTATGTACCTTGAAGTGCCTTGAGACGACATGTGTTGTGAATTGCCGCTATTTAAATAAACTGAATTGAAGATTGAATATTAGCAGGCATCAATTTTTCTCAAAAGATCATCTTTCTGAGCCCACTCTGAGTCTTTTCACTCATTATGCCATTAAACTTTTCCTCAAAGGCATCTCAAAACATTGCATCCCGCAGCCTGACTCCTGGAGATGTATTACACCTCCCCTCCTTAAAATTCTCCTTATGACCCTTCACTCTGGCCATTTTTCACCTTATTTCAAATCTCTTCTCACCAGCGCCTTCCTCCTTGCCATCTACGGCTTTCTTAGACTAAGCGAATTTACTTCTCCTTCTAATTCATTCGTGCCATCTAGAGACTTAGCCTTTTCAGACCTCAAGTTCCATCCAGACCATTTCAGGCTTTACTGCAAACAAACCAAAACTAAAGGTACATGTTTCATTTTCATTGCTCGCCTCAATGGCCCGTTTTGTCCATTCCAAGCCATGTTCACTTTTGCTCTCAAACGTCACAAATCAGCTCACCCTTCATCCCTCACTCTAGAAGGAGTTCCCATGATCGCCTCCTGGTTCCTCAAATTTCTGAGGCAAACTTTGTTCAGTGCAACCTTCCCCCTAGTCAGTTCTCAGGTCACTCATTCAGAATCGGGGCAGCCACTTCAGCAGCTACCCAAGGAGTTTCCACAGCTTCCCTACAACAACTTGGCCACTGGTCAACTTCATCATTCTCTTGATATGTCCGCCCAAACTTCTATTCTGTGCTCTCTGCTCAATGATCTATCAGCTCTTAGGTAAGAGCTTCTGCATTTACTGGTGGTGGTTGGCCTTTTCAGTTTAAACTTATCCTTGCTATGTAAGATCGTTTCATCAAACCTCATTCTTTCCCCTCATTTTCTTCAAGGTCCCCATTCTCCAACATCCGTCAGCTGATGTTATCCATTATGTCTCCCACGTTTCTTCGCATCACTTCATTCTCTCTAGATCAATCTCCCTCTACGCCTTGTCAGGCACTCATCCCTCTCTACACCTTGTCAGGCTAACGCCTCATCCCTCTCTACACCTTGCCAGGCACACGCCTCATCCCTCTCTATGCCTTGCCAGGCACACGCCTCATCCCTCTCTACGCCTTGTCAAGCTCATGCCTCATCCCTCTCTACGCCTTGTCAAGCTCACGCCTCATCCCTCTCTACGCCTTGTCAAGCTCACGCCTCATCCCTCTTTAGGCCTTGTCAGGCACACGCCTCATCCCTCTCTACGCCTTGTCAGGCTCATGCCTCATCCCTCTCTACGCCCTGTCAGGCACACGCCTCATCCCTCATGCCTTGCCAGGCTCACTAGTTTCTTTGCTATCCTTTCAGGCACAGATCATCCCTTCTCTACATCCTGCCGGTCAGACCACCTTCATTCATACTAACTCCCTTACTGTCTCTATTTCAGCCTCGGCCCCGGCCTCTGCCCTTTTTGGGGGGAAGACATCTCTATTCTAATACTAAGATGTTCATTCAAGCTCATGTCATTTTCAGCATCCATGTCTTCCACCAGGGTCCGAGCGCAAAAGAAATAAATATTTGCTTATACCCATTTTGTGTAGTCATGATTTCATTTGCTTCCTCTCTAAATCATTTCTCACCTACGCCTTGGCAGGCTCAGTTCATCCCTCTTTTCATGCCTCAGCGGGCTCAATCCATCCTTCTCTATGCTTAACAGGCATAATTCATTTTTCTAGACTCCTTAGCAGCCTTGGCAGGCACCGTTCGTCCCTCTCCATGCCTTAGCAGGCACATTCTATTCTTCTTATACCTTAGCAGGCTCAATCCATCTCTCTCTTCATCTTAGCAGGCACAGTTCATCCCTCTCTACGCCTTGGCAGGCAGAATCCATCCCTCTCTACGCCTTGGCAGGCAAAGTCCATCCATCTCTACGCCTTGGCAGGCACAGTCCATCCCTCTCTAGCCTTGGCAGGCACAATCCATCCCTCTCTACGCCTTGGCAGGCACAGTCCATCCCTCTCTACACCTTGGCAGGCACAGTCCATCCCTCTCTAGCCTTGGCAGGCACAATCCATCCCTCTCTACGCCTTGGCAGGCACAGTCCATCCCTCTCTACACCTTGGCAGGCACAGTCCATCCCTCTCTAGCCTTGGCAGGCACAATCCATCCCTCTCTACGCCTTGGCAGGCACAGTCCATCCCTCTCTACACCTTGGCAGGCACAGTCCATCCCTCTCTAGCCTTGGCAGGCACAATCCATCCCTCTCTACGCCTTGGCAGGCACAGTCCATCCCTCTCTACACCTTGGCAGGCACAGTCCATCCCTCTCTACGCCTTGGCAGGCACAACTCATCATTCTCAATTCCTTAGCAGGTACAACTCAACCTCATTATGCCTTGGCAGGATCCATTCATCATTATCATGCCTTAGCAGCTACATTCATCACTTTCTATGCTTTTGCAGGCTATTCCATTCATCCTACGCCTCGTTAAACTCTGTCAATCTCGTTTCACTCCTTCAGGCTCAAATCATTCCTTCTCATGCCTTGTCAGGCTCTCAACATCTTTCCATTCAGTCAGTTTGATCTTCTCCTCTTATTATTCTGATCTCATCACATCTACCATTCACTTCTCAATCTTCAGCCTCGGCCCCCGTCCTCGGCCCATTTTTGGGGGGAAGACTTCTCTAATTCTAACCCTAAGATATTTATTTAAGCTCATGTCATTATCAGCATCCATGTCTTCCACCGGGGTCCAAGCGCCAAAAGAAATCAAATATCAGTTACTAAACTCTAATTGCCATCTCTGTGTTTCTCTCATTTGTGAGTCTTTCCAGGTTGAAATGGAGTTTTGACGAAAATTCTACTTGGAAGACTCACCTCCATTTCCGGCTCCGTTTAATTACTCCCCTACGCTCCTGATCCACATTCCTCTTCAGCCAATCATCCCTTCAGGCTTTGCTTTAAAAGACCTTCATACGCAAAATCTCCTGCTCTTCAGCTGAACTTCAACCCTCCTCCACCCCATTTCCACCATCAGGCTTCAAGCTCCTTCCGACTCCCTTATCTCCTCAGGCCTCCACTCCACCACCAGTATCAGGATCCCGGGGGGGAGGACTTCTGTAATTCTAACCCTAAAATGTTTATTCAAGCTCTTGTCATTATCAGCATCCATGTCTTCCAACGGGGTCCAAGCGCCAAAAGAAATCAAACATCAGCTAATAAACTCCTCTCTGTGTTTCTCTGATTTGTGAGTCTTTCCAGGTTGAAATGGAGTTTTGACGAAAATTCTACTTGGAAGACTCACCTCCATTTCCGGCTCCGTCTAATTACTCCCCTACGCTCCTGATCCACATTCCTCTTCAGCCAATCATCCCTTCAGGCTTTGCTTTAAAAGACCTTCATACGCAAAATCTCCTGCTCTTCAGCTGAGCTTCAACCCTCCTCCACCCCATTTCCACCATCAGGCTTCAAGCTCCTTCCGACTCCCTTATCTCCTCAGGCCTCCACTCCACCACCAGTATCAGGATCCCGGGGGGGGAGGACTTCTGTAATTCTAACCC
Organism: Crenichthys baileyi; assembly: GCA_036173005.1. Taxonomy (NCBI): domain Eukaryota; kingdom Metazoa; phylum Chordata; class Actinopteri; order Cyprinodontiformes; family Goodeidae; genus Crenichthys; species Crenichthys baileyi. Next base: position 1,112,273 of record JAHHUM010000301.1, on the reverse strand, counting down.
TAAAATGTTTATTCAAGCTCTTGTCATTATCAGCATCCATGTCTTCCAACGGGGTCCAAGCGCCAAAAGAAATCAAACATCAGCTAATAAACTCCTCTCTGTGTTTCTCTGATTTGTGAGTCTTTCCAGGTTGAAATGGAGTTTTGACGAAAATTCTACTTGGAAGACTCACCTCCATTTCCGGCTCCGTCTAATTACTCCCCTACGCTCCTGATCCACATTCCTCTTCAGCCAATCATCCCTTCAGGCTTTGCTTTAAAAGACCTTCATACGCAAAATCTCCTGCTCTTCAGCTGAGCTTCAACCCTCCTCCACCCCATTTCCACCATCAGGCTTCAAGCTCCTTCCGACTCCCTTATCTCCTCAGGCCTCCACTCCACCACCAGTATCAGGATCCCGGGGGGAGGACTTCTGTAATTCTAACCCTAAAATGTTTATTCAAGCTCTTGTCATTATCAGCATCCATGTCTTCCAACGGGGTCCAAGCGCCAAAAGAAATCAAACATCAGCTAATAAACTCCTCTCTGTGTTTCTCTGATTTGTGAGTCTTTCCAGGTTGAAATGCCATTCAACAATACTGTCAGCTTACCCCTCTTTCCTCCTCCTCTCCCTATTTTGCCTTCAAATTCAGTCCAGTTCATTTATATTTGTGCTTCCAGGTTTGCAGAAACATTACTTTGGAAATTCACTTTTTAATTAGCAGATATATAGATGCAATTGGAGTCTTTTACAGTAAAACATGATTCAGTCACGCTTTACTGGAAAGCTGACACCTCAAAATGCCTTAAGATCAAATGCAAAGACATTTTTAATTACTTTCTGGTGTGTTGATGTTATTGAGAAAGGGACAAGAGACTACAATAACAATGAAACTTGAGTAACTGCAGATAAAGTTGTTAAAATCTTTCATCACACAAATGGAATATGGGATGGTATTTCTGAAAGCTCGGAGGGTTTGGAACCTATAGATCTGCAACTATAATGTGCAGTTGTAATATTCCCTATAATGTTTAAATTTTATGCCGCAATTATTTTGACAGCAACAAGATAAAGGGCCCCAGGTGTTAGCGTGCTAGATAACAATTTATATATGAACCATTATAAACCAGTCTCCTTTTCTCTCCTCCCGATCCCTCTGTCAGAGTGGTGGCTTTCGGAGTAGGACCCATACACAGACAGACAGGCAGGAGAAGCACGGTGAGATGAAAAAAGGTTTAATAAAAAACAAAACAAAAAGAAAACTCACAGCAGGGTGGATGTAGCAGAAGCAGGCATGAACATAGATAGGCTTGGCGTGGAAACAGTTGAGGACATGAACAGGGTTGGCTTGGCAAAAACAAACAGTTGTGGACAGGCTTGGCATGACAGACAGTATAAACCAGCAAGGCACAAACAGAACTGAAGTGTATAAATAGAGCATGGCAAAGTTGAAAGCAGTGAGACTGATTACATGGAGCAGGTGAACCAAATGAAGCTGATTACAAGCTGACTGTGGCAGGGAGAGGTAACAAGAACATGAACGGAGATGCAAGAAAACGATCTAACCAAAGGAAATTCTTACAAATGTAACAGAACATAAAATGCAACATAAACTGAACAAGTTAGAGACTAATCTTGAAGGAATTAACTAAAGCACCATCTGGAAAACATAAACAAAGATCAGAAACAAGACTTGAAACAAAACTCAAAACACCCTCAAATCATGAGACCCTATGCAGCTTCTTGACAGTAAAATTAAAGCATGTGAACTCTAGGTTGGTTTGCATGGCTTTAAAGACCAACTAGATGAAGTAAAGGCACAATTGTTCCATTTGATGGATTGTTTTTGGCAAAAAGCCAAGTTTTTTCTTTATCCTTCAATTGTGAATAGAAGTTTTGATTCTTATTCTCTAGTTTTTGTATGTCATCATAGCCAGCTGCACCTAGCATTTTCACAACCACATGTCCTAACTGTACTTTTGGCAAATGAGAATTGACAAGGTAACAGTGATAATCAAAGTAATCTTATTTGCAGTCCAAAATAGCTATGACAATTTATCAGATGTGATGATTCAAGACACATCAACAGTAGGGTTGTAACAATATCTCATGCCACAATATGTTGTAGGTGGGTTTGGGCTGTTATGGGCCTGGTATACTGTGTCATCCCGAGCAATGTCAAACCTGTCAGCAGGCTGGATTAGGACCACCATAGATTAGAGCAACTCCAGTCCTCAAGAATCCCTGCTCCAAAACACCTGAATCAAATGATTGGCTCGTTACCAGACCTTTGTCAAATTTAACTGCATTCTGTGGACCTTATTCAATCATTTCACTGAGCTGTGTTGGAGCAGGAATGTATCTAAAAGTTGCAAGACAGTAGTTTTAAGTACTGGAGTTTTAGACCCATGCATTAGGCCTCGGCCCCGTCCTTTAAAATGCAACCTCTACTACATTTACGAAAAACAAAAAAAGTTTAGATTCTTGGTTTCCTAAGCCCAATATCCTGTATCGGGGATTGTCTCGTGAGCTAAATGTGTCATTGCCTTTCTAATAAGCATCTTTTTAATTCCTTAGAGTCAGATTAGGTATATTCCTCACTGACTGATAAAAAGCCTGAAAAATGGCACAAGTATGAATACCATGGTGGCTGTAATTCTCACTGTCACATTGTCCTTTTCTTCATCACCCAATCCATCATCTGTCTAAAAATGTGTTTACTTTTGGTCCCACGCTCATAGCATCACACAAATCTCTGTAGTGAGTCATGACAATAGGCAGAATAGTTTTTTTTCTCATTTTAATTCCCGTGCTCCCATTATTTCATCTCATATTTACTCTCTTCCATCATGGCTGCCACCTAATTTCTCCGGCAAAGGTGTCAGAGCAACTCCATCATTCTCCTAGGAACAGGTGAAACCTTAATGGCCCCTAACGATGGAAAATGGTTATACAGTGACAGAAGAGAGAAGAAGAAGAAGAAGAGGTTATAAAGAAAAATGAGAGAACATTGGAAAAAAAGGAATAGCTGGAGAGAATGTGTAGATGGATCTGAAGTGAATGTGAAGGAAGAGATGAGACAGACGTAAGGAGGAGAAGATTGGCAGAGGGAATTGGCATAAGCTTTGGAGAAAGGTGCTGTAATTGATACAGAAGAGACAAATAAAAACAGACAGCATGATTGAGAGAAGGGGATAAGGAGATACTGTGATACCTAGAAAGAAGATACCCATGGTTTGTGTTAATGACCCATCAAGATACAAAAGGCTGTAAAATTAATATTTTTCACTGGCTGCATATCATAATAAACATGAGGCTGGGATTACTGTATCTCAATGGCTTTCCCCTCGAGTAAATGTGTAACCATAAAAACATCTACTGTGCCTTGCAAAAGTAATCACACCTCTTGAACTTTTCCACATTTTGCCACGTGACGTTAAAACTACTAACCTCAATGCATTTTATTAGGATATCGTCTGATAGACCAACACAAAGTAGTTCATAGTGGTGATGTGAAAGAAAACATTTTTTCTGGCTAAAAAATGTAAAGGTTTGATGCACATTTGTATTCCTCCCCCCACAAATCCACATTTGAAGAACTACCAATTTGATACAGTTACAGCTCTGAATGTTTTGGAGTATACGTGTACCATCTTTGTATGTCAGGAACAGAAGTTTTGTTTGTAAAAACGTTTTAAGTCTTGCCCAAGGTTCTCAGACTGATGTAGGTCAGACGTTTGATTGGGCCATTCTCAAATATAGATATGGTTTAATCTAAGTCATTCCATAGTAGCTCTGGCTGTGTGCTTAAGGTCATTGTCTTGTTCGATGGTAAACATCTGCTTCAGTCTCAAGACTTGTGGAGCCTCCATGAGGCTTTCTGTTATGATTGTCCTGTATTTAAAACCATCAGCCCCCCAACAATCCTGACCAGTTTTCCACAGAATGATGTTGCTACCACTATGGCTGTGTAATATTAGGATATCGTTTTGTTATGAGTTTTTCTTATGGTGCTTTTCACTTATCTTTCTCGTGAGTCATTGTGACTGGGTCAGTTGTGATCATCTACGGCAGTGAAACCATCCAAAAGACTTACTACAATACTGAAATGAAAAGTGTAAATCCCTGACACTTGGAATACTGTATTTTATTTAGGAGTGCCAAAGTAATAGGTTTGGGTAGATTTGAATTTATTTTTAAATAATAATGTTGAAATCTATGTATCCTTTTCACTTGACTTCATCCTTACTCACTACTTTGTGTTAGTCTGTCACCACAATCCCAATAAAATACATTAGAGTTTGTAGTTGTACAGTAATAAAATGTGAAAATGTTCAAGGTGTAATTAGGCTTTTGCCAGTAGCTACATATAGACAACAGTCAGGTGGCCAGCAACTACAGGCTCTAGACACCTGGATTTCATCACAGCAGCAGATTGATGGTGTGAATGCACTAGGTGTATGCATAATCACACTCTGCATGCTAGCCAAAGGGTGTACATGAGTGAACCCTCATCTTGTGCATGTGCGCACACAACTGAGAATAAACCGTTTCATCAGAATAAAATCTAAATGTCTGAACGATATCAAATCTAGCTGGTTCAGGTGTACAGCTTTGACATGGATGATGAAAAAGGTGAGAGAGTGAACACAAAAGACCTAGCAGAAAAAGGGTCCTTGACAAATTCAATTTGCAAGGGCTCAAGCCAGTGTATGCAGACAGGCCCGCATTAGTATTACTCATATGATAGAGCAGCCCATCCATCATGAACATACAAGAGAAAATCAAGGAGAGAAGATGAGAGTAGAGAGTTAGGGGGGAGTTAAACAAGAAGAAAGTTGAGAACAGGCTATTGAAATACCATCTAAAAATAACTAAAAACTGATTTTATGAAGACTTCACCCACTTAACACAGTGTTAACTTAACCTCATGGACTTAATGTTGTTTGTGTGTGAAACAAGTCAGTGATTTTGTTAATCCTGCAACCCTGATGAAAACTTGATGATATGACCTATTGCTTCCAAAGGGACACACTGAAGGTGGAGGCCGCCACCTCTGTATGCCACATAAAAAAACAAGAAGGCATCAATGTAGCTTAAATATTTTTTATGTATATTGCTATGCAACCACAAACACGGATACATTTTATTGGGATTTTATCTGATACATCACCAAAAAAAACAAAACACTGCATATTTGTGACAAGAAAGGAAAAGAACACTTCACCATATGTTTTCAGGGCGATGTGAAGTGTTTGCTTCCTACCATATATGGCGTTTCGCATGTACAGACCCATTCAATTAATTCGTTTATTTTTTTAAAGTTCATTTATTAAGGAGCACCTTTCCTTATTTGTATCGTTTCCATAAAGGTCAGATTTGTGGAGTGCATATCTAATAGTTGCTCAACAGCCAGGTTGTCCCACATGAGCTGTGTATTTCTGCAGCTTGTCCAGAATTTCCATGGGTCTCTTGACCACTTCTCAGAATAAAGACCTTATCTCACCACTGTACACAGCTCAGAAAAATGACCCGGTTACAGAAACAGCCAAATACTCCCTTAAGGTCGTCAACGAGGGGCTGTGTACTGAGGGCAAAACAGCCCATCGGTCAAAACCACAGCATGATGGCTTCCTGCATTAAAGAAAGCGAGGACGCAGGATTTAATCGAAGACAGACCAGGAGTGATGAAACAAACATTAATTCTCTTGTCAGGACACATGGGGGCTGCAACAGTACCTTAGTACTTTACATTACTACTTTAGTAAACAGACAAGACAGACTTGTGCACATTTTATGTGTTTGTGTTCATTTATTTTGTGTGTTGTGGTGGAAAAACAAAGGTAGAAGAAAAACTATTTGTTTGTATGGCCTGTCAGTTGTCAGTAGGTGGACATCAAGGTTTTGGTAAGTTTGCAGTACTGCTATACTCTTCACAAATTCATAGGATGAACTGAACATTGCTCTCTAAGATGTTCAAAACAAGGGTTATTGTCTTATAAGGTGACCCTAAAATACACTTTACTACAACCTTATCCCCTACTAGTCCCATGTGATTCCTGCTCTTCCTAATGTCGTTTGTTTAGTCATCTTCTCTAACAAACCTTGGATGCCGTAAGAGTACAACAGTTTTTAAACTGACATTAAATTAAACACAGATGGGCCCTTTTTAACAGGTGATTACTGAAGTTCTTATAGTTGGACATACTTTTATTTAGGGGTATAAGAGTAACAGGTGTCAGAATTTTGAATTTGTGCCATACATTTTAGATTTTTTTTTGTAAAGCATTTTTAAAACAATGTTTCTTTTTTTTCACGCAATAGCAAAGCGCTTTTAACATATATATTTCTCTTTCATGTAGTATTTTCACTCATATAGTAGATAATAAAATAGGTTGCATGTTGAAATATTAGAGTGTACCTCTGCTTTACTTTAGAGGCTAAAATACTGTTAATGCTTGGAGAAACTGGTAAGGTAAAAACTTCAGCAATACTTGAAGTATCTGGAACAAACTTTATTAGCAGATCAATGCATTTCTGCTTGTGGGCTTTTTCTGGGTCTATACAAATCACCACACTAGTTGGGTGCAGTGTGTGGCTTTTGTTTGTTTGAATTTCCTGTGCATTTCTAAGAATGAGGTTTGTAAGGCTGGGATGTTATGTCCCCTTTTAAGGCAAAGTGTTTTCAGCCAGAGCTCAATTGGGCACTGGTTTAGCCAGTCAGCAAGTACCACCCCCCTGTATGCTGACTGGTCAGTTGGTGTATCTGTGTACATATTATTGGTTTATTAGATCATTTTTTGGATGGTACTTTTTATGTAAATATAACTTGTGTGGTGATTTGTAATGACCCTGAAGAAGGCCACAAGCCGAAACGAGTTGGTCTGTTAATAAAGTATGTATAAAATACTTCAAGTGCTGCTGAAGTTTTCACCTTACCAGTTCTTTGACCCTCTTCAGGCATCTTGGAAGTTGGTGAAGTTGTGCCACAATCGTTTTGGATTCATGCTTGGAGAAAAAAAAAAACTATATGAAAATTAAAATCCCAGAATTCCTTCATTCTGGGTAGTATTTTCTCTTCTATTGGGCTTGACTAAATCTGACTTTAAAATTCATGAACTCTTTGCAGTCTGGCCAATATTAAGCAAAAAGAGCGGGTCTCTTAACAGCTACTCTGCAAAAAGCTAGTAAATGTGCAATAGGTGCATGTGTTTGTATCTCCCGCAGTTAGATTACTCTAACCATCAGACAACATTATAAAACTGATATCTATTGAGTTTTTGTTGGGGCATACAACTCGTGCTGTGGAATCTTGTGGGAGCTGAGAACAGTCTATATATTTTTGAGATAAGAGAGAGAGCAAGAGATCCAACACATTACAGAGTTGGAGTACAAAAATTTTTTTTTATAAGAATAAACATGAGTATATGCTTGCTCTTTTCAAAACTGTGGAAACCAAATGTCAAACCACATATCACAAAGCTTTCCCAGATGACCTTTAGAGGACTAGGACATGCAGAAGTTTCGCCAAGTTCTGCTACAAATATAATATTTTCCCTTGCTAAGCATCCTGTTTGCAATATGCAGTTAAACAGTGACAACTACTGCAAGTCTCTCTAGTTCTAGGAGTCCTATTACTGCCTAGTTCAGCTCCAACTAGAGACAAAAATCTAACTTCAGATTCTTCCATAGTCAAAGCACAAATTAATATGAATCAGGGACAAATGGAAAACAGTGAGAGGCAGCAGTTCCTCTGTATCTGATGCCATGAACGCTTAACAAATAGTTAGGATTGATTGCATGGGGTCTGGCTTCTGCTTTTTTAAACATCACATAATTATGTAATGTCCCTCTATACAAATAACACCAGGCCTAAAAGGGGTCAAACAACTGGGCACGGTACTGGTGGTGTAGGGGTTAAGCGCACAACCATGTGCAGAGGCTATAGTCCTCAATGTGGCTGGTCCTGATTCGAGTCCCGGATCCCGCGACCTTTGCCGAATGTCTCCCCCTCTCTTTGCCCTCTTTCCTGTCTACCTACTGTTAAAAAATAAAGGCCTCTAGTGCTGCAATATTATATATATATTCAAAAAAAGGGAGTCAAACATCTGAGACCAGTGGAAGCTGAATGTAAACAACAGTCTATTTCTGTTGGCCTAAATCTATCTGAGCTTATCAGTGGCAAATACAAAAACATTTTTGCTGCACAGGAGTGCTCCATCTTGTTACATCTTGGCTGTTCAGTGTCTTGCTGGTACTCTTGCTCAGTATGGCTCTGATTTTTATTTTTGTATTTGTGTAAATAAATGTCATATTTGTATAGAAGAATGAATATATCCTAGGATAAAAATGAATAAGAAAATAGCTTGATTTTCATTAAGACTGAAATGCAAAGGGTCAAAAGAAAACAATCTGAAAATATAAAACATTTGAGCTTTTATAACAGTTGAATTGTTTTTTTTTTTGTTTGTCCATTCTCTCTATAAACTATATCTACCTTATCTTTAATTTAGTTTTTTAGTTTGAATTTTCAAATTGCCTTGCAAAAGTATCCAACCCCCTTCCATTTTCTGACTTTGTTGCATTACAACCTCTAATTTTAGCATATCTAGTTGTGATTTTCTGTGATAGACCAACAGAAAGTGGATAAATGTGAGTTGAAAGGAAAATTATGCATATTTTTCTATATATTTTGAATTGCATATATGTTAATGCATTTGTATTCAGCCCCCTAAAGTCCAATACCCCACAAATAAAACCCAATTGCCTTCAAAAGTCACGTTACTCATAAATAACAGTCCACCTGTGTATAATTTAATCTCAGCAATAAATTATGCTATTCTTTGAAGGCTTCAGATGTTTGTTACAGAACATTAGAGAATTGTTGAATCCATCATCTGCAAATGGAAATAGTATGGCACAAATGCAAACATGTCATTACATGGCTGTCCACCTAAACTGACAGGTCAGGCAAGGATAACGTTAATCAGAAAAGCACCCATGAGACCTATGGTAACTCTGGAGGAGCTGCAGTGACCCATAGCTCCCCACAAATCTGATTTTTAAGAAAGAGTGGCAAGAGGAAAGCCATAGTTGAAAGAAAGCTATAAAATATCCAATTTGAAGTTTGAACCAAAGCCATATAGTGTGGTGGAAGAAGCTCTGGTCAGATGGTATCAAGTTTGAACATTTCTGCCCTGTGTGCAAGATGCTATAACCACTCATCATTGAAAACTATTGCTGCAAATCACCCTGAAAACACCATCCCCACAGAGAAACATATGGTGGTGGTGGCATCATGCTGTGACGATGCTTTTCCTTTGCAGGAACAGGCGAGCGGGATGCAACTACAGGGCAATTCTAAAAGAAAACCACTTCATTGTTATGTGACATTACTGTCTTACATTAAATCCCCATGACATACAGTACATTGACATTTATTGTTTTAACATGATAACATTTCAAGAAAATGAAAAGGTTGAAAAAGTTTTGCAAGGCATAGTAATTTGTTGTTTACCTTCCTTTCAGCTGTTTCCTGCTTACTGCTGCATAGGTTTGCAATCTGTTTGCCAAATAAGATCTTAAAAGAACATTTTCCTAAACACTTTTCTGTTGTTGGAACTTGCCCCTGGAAATTATTAAATTAGCACTTTTTTAATGAGATAAACAAAAGCACAGATATCACCTCTGTGGCAGCATTATTCTTTACACAGTGTTCTTGTGGAACTATGAAACACATGTAACCAATGTGAGGGTCATCCTCAAAGTTCAAAAACCATCACTTTGTTCCTAAACTAGACTTCAAATGAAACCTGATAGAAATCACTAATGCAATCAACCTTTTCGCCTCAATCCAAACTCAGGGTACAGCAAGACCCCCCCACCCCCTACCAAATGATTCAGGAGACCGCACAAAGATTAAACAATAAAAAAAACACCCTTGTTCTGGCATAACTGAGAAAAATTGTTTAACTTTTGATAATTTTTTTCACTGCTACACTTTCTTTAACCTAAACATTAAATGTTTTTCTTCTTAACCTATGTCTAACCTTTTTAAACTTGACCCTTTTTTTACTTGCTTCACAGCCTGATATATGTTTCTTATGAGTGCCAATTTGTGGGTTCTCTGATCTTAAGGTGTCAAAAAACACTTTTATTTTCTGAAAGATAAAGCTGGTTTGGTGCTGGCCAGGAAAACTGCACACATACATACATACACATCCACCCATCCACCAACACACACACACACACACACACACACACACACACACACACACACACACACACACACACACACACACAATGCACAAATATCAGCCTTTTTGGTGCCATCACTCTGAAAGGAGTGTTTATTGGCTCTGATTTGGTGGAAAGTAAATCCTCTCAAGAGAGCCCATTGTCCCTTCATTGTCAAATCTCATGTCAGAGATTTTCTTGATGTGATTGCAAATTTCACAATGTTTCAGAGTCTACATGCCATGTTTAAAAGGTTTTCTGTAAAAAATTGGCCTATCTGCATGTTGGCCTTAAAAGATTTGAGCAGAGCAGCTGCAAACGTTTAAATTGCAGAGCCAATCAAAATGTGTGCATGTAGCGCACAGAGAAATTGAGGCATATATTTCAACCACCTATTGCATTTTGCTTAGTGTGACATGCCCAACTACACTGCATTTAGTTTTACTGCAACACTCTACTACCTAAAATTAACTTTTATTTATTTATTTATTAAATTACACAGATTTTATAGAATTTTTGTTTGGACAGTCAGTGTGTTTATTGACTTGTAGAATTCACAGTGTTCAAATGTGCCAAGAGAGGGTACGCTACTTTTGCACTGACTTTACTGTCTAAATCTGGTAATGAATTCCTATGCTTTATGAGTGACCCTAGGTGTTTAAATAATTATTAGCTTAATTATTTAGAAAGCAGGTTACATTTAATCTAAGTATGATTACTACTAATAAGTATATTCAAAATGTATAAGAAAACTATACAATTACTCAAATTGGATCAAGCACTAAAAGAAGGATTTTTTTAGGAACATGGCAATAATTTTTATATCCCAATTTCATGTAATCCTAGAATAACATCTCCTTGTACTTAAGTTGCAAACATTTTATTAACTGGAATTCCCTTACAAAAGGGTAATTTTATCTTTAAGTGATTCTCTTAAAAATAGAAAAATAAAACCAAAAGTAATATATTTTGCTTGCTTTAAATCACAAAAGCAGGGGCTTATTTAAAACCCAAAAGAATAACATGTCATGCAGAAATTATATAGTGAAACAAAAACAGATACATAGCCTGTTGATGCCATATATGTCATGCTACAAAGCAACAAGCCAATTCTCTTGTTCATTGTAATTTGAGATCTTATGCAGTATTCCAGTGGTGAAGAAGTGTCTGCTGTACACGTGTGCTCAAAGGAGATAACGTAAAACAATGTGGAAGAATTTTTTGGGGGAAAGTAATAACTGTTTCTTGCTGCTGTGACTTTGTGCCAGTCAGCCCCCAGAATGATCTAATATAGAGGTTGGACTCTGAATTTGTGGCGTTTCTCAACCCTATATTTAACAGCAACAGAGCCAGGACCCCGGACCACAGTTTCCACCCACTCAATCGAACAGTTTTTTTCACGTTTACCTAAAGGCTCTACTTTTATCCCCAGCCATTCATCTGGGACACATATGGGGACCATTCTGGAAAAGAAATGAGTAGAGAAGCAGACTGTGAGCTTATACATCTCTGCCCCGTTACACACATTTTTATGTACAGATACAAACTAGAAGTGACTGGATATTTAAAGACATAGAGCCAGAAAATCCTTTTATATATCATCCAACAGAATAAAACATCATCACTGCAGTGACTTGCAAAAGTATTCATGCCCATTTTAACAATTGAAAATCTGTTGGGTGTGACGTTCTGCCCCCCAAGGCACAACGTTGAACCATCATTTGCTGCAATTTCAGCAGCAAGTCTTTTAGGTGAAAAAAGTAAAGGGCTGAAAAGACACGTTTCAGATTGTTTAGGGGAAAAAATTATAAACCTGTATCAGTTTCCCTCCACTTCAAAAATATGCATTACTCTGTGCTGCTCTGTAACAAAAAACATAAACAGAAATTGCACTGGGACAAATAAAAAAAACAAAAAAACAATTAAGGGTACTAATACTTTAGCAAGGCACTGTATTTCAACCGGGTACTCTGAAATCATATACTATGACACAAATGACAAACAGTTACCCATCACAAACCTTTTGAATCCATTCCTCCCTATCAATTTATGTTACTGTTTTTTTCACAACTTACACTAGGGCTTAGGTAAAACCACTTAAGACAAAATAGCTGCAAGACGCATGGTCTGCTGAATAGCCTGTCTATGGCATGTGGATGGATGAGTGATTGCTGAGAGAGGGGGCATTGCTTCTGTGGCATTTCTAAAAGATGATAATAGTTCAAACTGCTGCACCATCTCAAGATGTGTCCTGAAATGTCCTCAAATGTGAGCCCTATAAGTGCACACAGAAATTGATGATGGCCGAGTTTGTGTTGGCAGTTACAGCAACAAACGTTGCACCGTGGGTTTCTGCGCTCTGCTACTGCTGGTTGCATTTCATAGTTTGAGGTTAACCTAAGGGATACAGTGACAGACACGTGGCTATGTTCATGCAAAATAAACACGTTTTTCTTCACCTTTCTTGCTTTTCTTTCCCTCTCTTATCTTCAGACACATGACCTATACGTTGTCTGTACAGACACTGTACAGTAACCCCTAACCCTAACCCTTTTCTGAGTCCAATGTAACTTAATCCATAAGCCACATGATTCAATCACAGGGGATCAAAAGAGGTGTGTAAAAGAAGAAGAAGACCATAAAGTGTGTATTCATGAAATGCTTGGAAGCATCACAACCCCTTTCGATTTACATACTGATTGAAGAGTAGCCCACTACACTTAATGAGCTTGTTTCAATTTGCACACTGACATACAAGCTTACTCTTAAGTAAAATTTCCATTTCATTAAAGCTGAGTGATTTTGAGTATGTTCGTCACTTTTGGCTTGACTGAGTATGAGCTGAAATTATTTTTAAACAGCTCTAAAACAATAAAGGCCAAACCTTGATGAGGTTATGTAAAACATTTTTAGTAAGTGGCTTCTTTAAAGTTTGCCTGGATTCTGTCCGAGTAAGTGTGTTTTACAGTGTTTTGGTACTGCAGGGCCTAGATGAGCCAACTGCTCCATGAGAACAGATCTTTCCAATACCCTGGGGGTTCTTTGGGTTTGGGCAGTCTTTGCTTGCCTTTCTGTGTATGTGTGTGTGTGTGTGTGTGTGTGTGTGTGTGTGTGTGTGTGTGCATGCATGTGTTCACAATCTGAAGCAGCAACTAAAGTGATGTGACAGCTCTTGCAAAAGAAGGCTTGGCTTGTCCTAGCCAAAGGTTTTTTATACCCCAAAATGTGTGTACACAAGAAAAGAAGAAAGAGGAAGTGCCATAAAGAGCAATGATATCTAATAACTTTTAAATGGGATCCTGGTGTGATTATATTTTCTTATTAGAAGATTTTAAAGAATACATATTCAACTTTAAATTTGCATTACCAGCCTGTTTAAAATGGAGTCAAAGCACTCCCAAGTTAGGACAAATGCTTCTCTTCCATTAGGTTACGAGACATGGGGCTGAGTAGGAAGAAGCCCTAGAGCCTCAGGGGAGTCAAATGCATCCCTTAAACCTTTCCACATTTTCCACTTTTTCTGCCTGCAGCTTATGCAAAGTCAGTACAATTACACCAAAGCTCTTTAAAATGGTTTCTCAGTGGTTTGGCCATTGACTTGGTCTCTAACAACTTTTCCAGAGATTTGGTAACATTAATGACAAAACACCATCAAGAAAACAAAGAACAAACTCGGCAGATCAAAGATTACACTTAAATCATTTTTAGGCTATTAAATAAAATTCAAAGCTTTGTAAATCACATGAAGCACTGTTCAGTCCATTATAAGAAAATTGAAATAGTATGTTGTAAAGTTGTCCTCCAAAACCGATGTAGGGGACACAGCAAACATGAGACTCAAGGTGCCGTGGTCAAGTGACACTAAAATGTAACTTTTTGGTGAGCATAAAATACTATGTTTCGAGAAAAACTTGCACCCTTAACACTGCTTTCACTATGTGTCATGGTGTCATCAGGACAGGAAAGCTGGGCAGAGGTGATGTGGAGATGGATGTAGCTCAATGCAAGGGGATCTGTCCCCCTGGCAAACTCTTGAAAATAACATCTATTTTCAGCTTGTTTATACCAATTCGGCAGTAATTTTTACTTTTACAACCTTTGAGCCTTTTGTTGTCTGTTCTGTTTTATGACGAGCCAAACCAGTAGTTAATATCTCTGGAAACCACTTAAAGAGAGAGAAGAGAACATAGGGGTGGTCTTCGCTGTGGCAACAGATATGTAACCCATATGAGTACTGCTCTGCTAATGCAAACCAGATGCATGGGTGTTGGTACACTGTGGGCTCACTGCACGGCAGCCTTGGTATGTATGGTGGGATTGCCTGCCTTGTGATCCAACAGAAGCACATTATGGTGACTTGACTTTTGCTGAAGGTTCACATGTTACTATTTCTGTAGGGTACTGCTTGATGAAAGCTTTAGTTGCCTAAGGTTTTGGCAGAGACAGCGATAGCATCGTTCTGCAAAGTGAAATGTTCCCTGCACAAGAGAGTTCTAAGAATAAGGCTAAACAGTCATGTGTTTGGGGGGGGGGACAATTGAAGGCGACATTCGGGGATATTGTAGTGGATGGAAGGGTTAGATGTACACCATAAGGACAAAATGTTAGTAGTTCATTAACAATATGTAAAGAACAGCAAATACAAATTAAATTGGCATACAAAACAAAATACACAGGAACGTAACAAACAACAGATATTTTGTTATAGTCTAGATCTGTTTTCAAAAAAGAAGTCCATATACAGGGATTGATTTTCTATGTGCAGATCTTGAGTATATATTCAAGAGAATGTGTGTTTATGGAGGGCTCTTGATTTTCACAGTGATTCATGAAACTGAATCATTACCTTTTAGGAGTCATTTGACATTTGAATAACTTAACACTATTTACTCTACACGAGCTCTTACTTCTGTACTTTGCTCGCCGTAAAGCTAAGCTACATGTTATATAAAGAAAAAACATACAAAACCTGAATTACAAACAGTGAAATGCCTTTTATTTTTAATCTAACCTTTTTTTGATCAGTAAATGCAGTTTGTAACCACTGCAAAAATACAGGAACTCAACTACACCACTAGAGGTACTCAAAGTTGCTGCTTTCAGTATCATGTGAGTTGTTTAAAACTAAGTCAAAAGACAAACCGTTAGCTAGGAAGATATTTAAAAGGAAACTCTCCTCTACGACATATCAAGCTAGTTTTGTTGTTCTTTCAGGCTGTAAGAGAGAGCAAGACTCTGTGATGCTGTGATGACTCCTGTCTTTGCCTGCCTTCAACATTTGACATTCTGTCTCTCAAATGAAGTTGGAGTGGTTTAGAGTCAGCTGCTGACTGGTAAAAACCTTGGCCCAACGTTTCCTGTCCATTCAACGTGGCTGCTTCTCATACCTGTGGCTGTCCTTCCTCTCCCCATAGCAGACAGTCCAGGTATTAGGTCTGGCTTAGTTTTGGTTTGCTTTGGTTATGTTTTGGGCTTGTTCGGATATGTTTGCTTTACACAATACAACACATAATTTCAGAAATATCCACAACAAACACAATTGATTTACTGATACTCACACACTATGCTTTAATTATTCTTGGTTAATTGTTTCTTTTTCCTTAACCTAAGTTGATTTTATAAAAAAAAACAAAAAAACATTTAATTGGCTGATAAAATTGGTGCGTCTCCTCTTTTGTCATGACATCACAAGCTGGGTTGTGACATAGGTAACAGGAAGGCTGAATGTATTACAGCAAATTTGATTATCCTTTTGAGGTTTCACGCTCTGTCAGTCATGAAATGGGCTTGATTCAAAAATGTTGGCAGCATTTTGGAAATCTCAGGGTCTGCATAGCGAAATTCATAGTGACTTCTGTTTTTGCTGACAGCTGTACTAATCACTAAAGCTATTGTGAATTGTCATATATAATATCTCTAAAGAGAAGATGTAATCAGCCCAAATCTTTGTTGGCAAGTTAAAGGTCAACAGAAATCTGAAATTCGAAATTAGTCGCTGAATTCTGATGGAGCCTCTCTTGTTAAACAAGCTAATACTGATGAGCCGCATGCTAAGTAGAAAAGAAGCAAGACAAATATGAAACTAAAAGGATAGTGAAATTATTGTATTGGGACAAAGTAAAAATATTGCAAAATAAATATGTTAATTTGTGTTTAAAGTTTACGTTTATTTTGATTAAACAGTTAGGGTAAGGTTTACAGTTGTGATTACATTAATAATCAAACATGCCAGTTTAACATTTTGTGGATTTTTATGTCTGCTCTCTCACAACACTACTATTATTACACTTAATTAGGAAGCAGTAGATGAATATTTCGTCCTTTTTCAGACAAATAATGTACTATGTATGCACATTTCTTTAAATCTGAGTAAGCTATTTTTAATACCTGTTCAGTATTTTTTGTCATGTTGTAAATGAACCCTTACTGTACAGTCTTTTATTCTTATATTGTTATTCTATTTTACCTTGCATGCTTGCAGATCCAAGATGGCACCGTGTTGATGGCAGCCTTGGAGCTTTGCTCTCTCGTTTTCTGCGCGTTTTTGTGGTGCTTTCTGCCACTATTAAGTTGTTTCTTTCACCAGAGAGGAACTTCTAAACAACAGACAATCCTCTCTTGGCATTTTTTTTACCATCATTCACTGATGCCAGCTTCACAGAGATCCTGGCCAGCAAAGCGGTGGCTCACTATGGGATATACCGCCAGAGACGGCGGAGAGGGAAGAGAGCCGGCGTGCTCGTGAAGCTCCAAAAGCGGAGACTACATGCACCCTTCCTTTCAATCCACCTGGCAAATCTGCGTTACCTGGCCAAAAAAATTGGATGAAATGCTTCTCCTCACCTGTAAAAACTCAGACCTATGCCGATCTGCCACCCTCTGCTTTACAGAAACCTGGCAGAGTGATAACACCCCAGACTACACACTTCTGATCCCCGACTTTCAGCTGTTTTGCAGTGGACCACAACGCAAACATATCGGGGGAAAAAGCGAGGGGGCAGAATCTGCTTTTATATAAACGAATGTTTGTTCAGGGATATCAAAGTGTTGAGGAAGACATGTATTCCTGACATGGAGTCATTTCTCATAAACGGTAAACCATTTTATTCACAGAGGGAATTCCCCTCTTCCGTATTGGTTGGCATTTACATACCTCCTCAAGGCTCCACTTCAGAGGCTGAAAAACAACTGGCTCAGCTGATAACAGATGTGGAGAAAAAACATCCAGACTCTCTCATCATTGTTCTTTGGGATTTTAACAGTGCAAACCTCTCCAATGAACTTCCCAAATACAGACAGCACATTAAGTGTCCCACCAAGGATAAAAACACCCTGGACCATTGCTACACAATTTTAAAAGATGCATAATATGCTGTCACCGGGGCTGATTTGGGACTTTCTGACCACTCTCTCGTCCATCTCATCCCAACCTACAGGCAAAAACTAAAAGCTTCAAAACCTGTCGTTTGGACTGTTAAGTGGACTGAAGACTCAAAGCAGATGTTACAGGCCTGCTTTGACTGCACAGATTGGTCTATTTAAACCAACTCACTGAGGTGTTGACATCATAAATCAGTTTCTGTGAGATGACGTGTGTGCAGACCAAGACGTTCTGCACATACAATGACAATAAACCTTGGTTCACTTCACATCTCAAGATGCTGCGCAGGGATAAGGGACCCGTACCGGGGACCCATACCTGTATAAGCAGGCCAGGAACAAACTGACCAAGGAGATCAAAGCAGCGAAGAGAAGCTACAGTGAGAAGCTAAAGAAAAGCTTTTCACATGGAGCACTTCTGCTGCTTGGAATGGTTTGAAAAACCTGACTGCCTACAGGAGCCCTTCCCTCAACCTTGAGCAGAATCTTCGCCTGGCGAAGCAGTTGAATGGCTTCTACCGCAGGTATGAAAAGCAGCCGCTAACACCTCAACCCAACTCCTCTACATCCCATTCAGACACAAATTCTTGCCATACACCAACCGTCCCCCTACCTTTAGACCCTCTGCCCACACTTAGGATCTCAGAGGAAGATGTAAATAGGCTCTTTTAGCACCTGAAAACAAGGAAGGCCTCAGGATCTGATAATGTCTCCCCATCATGCCTGAGAGCCTGCGCCGACCAACTCGCACCCATCTTCACTGAGATCTTTAACAAGTCACTGGAGGTACCGGGCAAACAGGTCAGCAGATGATGCATTCAACTAGGGACTACATCCTGCAACACCTCGACCACCCAGGGATGTACCCATGGATCCTGTTTGTGGACTTCAGGTCAGTCTTCAACACCATCAACCTAGAAATCATCCACCAGAAACTCACCCAGCTCAAAGTCCCGACCTCCACCTGTCAGTGGATCACCAGCTTCCTGAAGGACTGGCAGCAACAGGTGAGACTGGGGAGCCTCACCTGCTGCTGTAAACAAGGAATGTTTTCAAAAATGGAAGTGTTAATAATTTATTTTCATCAATCAACAAAATGCAGTGAATTAACAAAAGAGAAATCTAAATCAGATCAATATTTGGTGTGACCACCCTTTGCCTTCAAAACAGCATAAATTCTTCTAGGTACACTTGCACACAGTTTTTGAAGGAACTGAACTGGTAGGTTGTTCCGAACATCTTGGAGAACTAATAACAGATCTTCTGTGGATGTTGGCTTTCTCACATCCTTCTCTCTCTTCATGTAATCCCAGACACACTCGATGATGTTGAGATCAGGGCTTTTCCAGTAATTCTTGTTCTTCTTTACACTGAAGATGGTTCTTAATGACTTTGGCTGTATGTTTGGGTTCGCTCATTTAGCATTTTGTAAATTGATAAAACTAAACAATCATCATTTATATTTCTGAAACCATTCTTTGTTTACAGCATTGTTCACACCTGCCTAAAACTTTTGCACAGTACTGTAGCTTCAGGGCAAACACTTAGGCATTTTACACACATGCATCAACTTTAATTAACACTATAACATCCACTGAAAGAGATCGCTCTTTAGAGGTGTAGCTCATGGGGAAAGCCAGGGGTTTCTTGAAAAAATATAGGAATGAATGGAACAGTGTAGTGCCTATTTCTTGCTACTGGGATGATAAAATTTGCTGTGAGAGAAATGCATCTGAGGGCTTACAGAGGTTTACTTGCTGCTGTGATGTCAACTTTTGTACTTTATGATTTTGGAGGTTTACCAAAGTGAACCTGTGTTCACAAAATCAAAATAGACTCTCCTATTATTTGGTAAGAATCCATTTTTAAGGGTTCCAAAATAGACCTGCCCATGGTACTAGGTGGTACTAGACCATCAAAATAATATTGGCAATAAGTGAACAGACCTAAATGTATGTTTTTTGTTGGAGTTGAAAGATGAAATACCACTTGATCTTACATTTAAGCTTGAAATAAAATCATTAGTGGCTCTTAAGAGTTTGAGTTATAAATGTTTGTTTTTAATCAAGTCTTAGTGAGACCCTGCTTTTAATGCACAAATAACTGGTGTAAAAACAACTCACAAATCCATAGCACTTCAGAGAAGAGGATTCTCCACACATCACTGACTCACCTGCAACAACAAAGATAAAAGGTAAAATTGTGAACATGAAAAGATAAAAAAAAAATAAAAGTATATCTTAAAGAAACTGAACACTTATAGGGTCACCAGCTTCACCTCTACCCTCCTTAAATTTAAAAGCAAGCTGTACCGTACCTTATAAAACTGACTTAAACGACATTTAAGCTCTTGTTTTTTTAAATATATACTTTGCAGCACTAGAGGCCTTTATTTTTATTTTTTTCAACAGTAGGTAGACAGGAAAGAGGACAAAAAGAGAGGGGAAGACATTCGGCAAAGGTCGCCAGGTCCAGGACTCGAACCCAGGACAGCCGCATCGAGGACTATAGCCTCTACACATGGTCGATCGCTTAACACTAGGACTCCCAGAATTCTAACACTACTAGAACTCCCAAGCCCGTCAATTTGACGGCGAGCATTTTGGATGCGACGGCGGTGATGACGTCATCGCATTACATTGGTCAGAATGCTAAAGGTTTTCTTGCACGCTATAAAGATATGATTTTGACAAGAATTAATAATAGTATTTGATCAAAACCTATTATGTTTTATTATTATTTATTAATAGTACTGAAAAATAATACAGAGTAGTGGGTACATTTAAAAAAAAAAGCTTTACTAATCTGACCAAAAGCTGGACAGCTCCATGTTACACCCCCCTTTCACTTCGCGGACATAAACTAGTGCTAAAAATGCCTTCAGCTCATCCACACTCATGTCCGAGGAGGAATCATCTCCTAAAACTCTGCGGGCCTCAGCCACACAGCAGCCCTGAATGTGGATGAGCATTTCAGCGTCCACCAAGCAGAGGAACGCAGTCTGGGCATCTTGGATCAGGCCCTCTGTCAACGCATTCTGGCTCTGACGCCTCCCTCTTTCTTCCTCCCCTACCACTGTCCACACAGTGCCATCCTTTTCTATCTCCTCCTCCTTCCCAGGTGTGCGCTCGTCTTGCGATGAAAACACTGTAAAGCGCAGAATAGATTGTTGTTACTGGGCTACTATATCTCTGACCTAACTTATTGTTTATTTCTTTTTCCATTATCAGTGCCTTGTTTTTTAGTTTCTCACCTGCCAGTGAGCTGGTTGACTGGGTTTATAGCTGGGCACTGGGCACCAGGCTCATCTCCCTGTTTCTGAACCTGCGCTGATTGTGGCACTGTTGATGTAGTTTATATATTATTAGTTTACTAATCTGTAAACTATAGCGTAAAATGATAAAATCGTTACATAGACTAGTCTTTTACTACCTTGAAATAATGCGCCACAACCTCCTGCTAATGGGACGACTCGTGTTTTTTAGCCGGGGGAGGCTCACTCTCTGACCCGCTGTCACTGGAACTAAATGCTGACCAAGAGCCTTCAGAATCCCTCTCGACCCCAGAATCACAATCATGTAATTTTTGAAGCATTTCCAATGCCTCCTGAGCAGAAAATATCCTTCTGGAAGCCATTTGTAGGATGCCAACAATCTCCTTCTCAGACTGCGTTCTAGAGTGGCGGTTGCTAGGCAACACTCGCGCGTATACTCAGCCGCAGGGAAAAAATATCAGTGTAAATAATAGGGCCGTCAAAATAGCGGCTGTGGTAGTTAGAGGTAGAAATACTTAGATCTTTTATTTACTTTGTTATTTTTCAAAAATAGAGACATAGGAATACACAAGACACAGGTTTAGAAAAAGTCAGGATGCCAGGAAGATAAGAGTTTTAATAAACCAGAGTTATGGCAGGTCAAACTTTCAGAACCATTAAATTGACGGCCCTGGGAGTTCTAGTGTTAAGCCCTAAACCACCAGTGTACACCACCCAAGATCTTGCTTTTATTTTTTTTACCCGTACAATGAAATCTTTTTGTGTCTTTATTCTACTTCCTGCCACCATTCTGTGGTCGCTTTCACTAGAGAGGAACTCCTAAATATCAGTCCTCTCTAGGCATTTTCTCAGTTTTACATCAACCCCAACTTTACTGAGATCTTGGTTGGTGGGGCAGCGGCTCTCTAAGGAATTTACCAGGGACACAGACGAGGTAAATGGGGAGGTGCGCACATGAAGCCTCATTAGCGGGGAGTTTGCACACCTTTGCCCTAAATGCACCTGTCTAAGGTCCACTCCCTGTCTAAATGAATGAAGTGCTGCTTCTCAACTCTAAAAAGTCAGACTTTCACAAATCTGCTCCACTCTGTTTCACTTTAAATTGACTTGGTAAGCACACCCCTGACTCTCTGAGGAAACAAGAAGGGAAGGAATCTGCTTTTATATAACTGAAGGTTGATGTATGGATGTCGCAGTATTACAGAAGAAATGTAGCATTCACGTGCAGTAATTTTTTGTATAGACTGTAAACCTTGTTATTTACCAAGGCAGTGAGTGCTCATTTGTTCTGATCGGTGTTTACATCCCACCACAAGCCTGCACATCAGAGGCTGAAAAACAGCTCACTGAGCTGATAACAGACCTGCAGAAAAAAACATCTCTTATCAGTGTTCTTGGGGATTTTAACAGTGCAAAGGTCCCCAATGAACAAATTGTAGCCAGCATGGTCAGCGTCCCACCAAGGATAAAAACACACTGGACCACTGGTACACAGCTTTAAAAGATGCATATCGGCCAATCACCTGGGCCTTTGGGACTTTTTGATCACTTTCTGCTATATCTCATTCCAACCTAAAGACAGAAGTTAAAAACTTCTAAACCTGTGGTACAGACTATTAGGCAGTGAATGGTGCAGTCACAGCAGATGTTGCAGGTCTGCTTTGGCCTCAAGGATTGGAGTGTTTTTAAAGCTTCAGCCACGGACCCAAAGTAGCTTGCTGAAAGTGTAATTTCTTACATCAGTTTTTGTGAGGACTTCTGTGCAGATCAAGACCTTTCTCACATACAAGAAAAATAAACCATAGTTCACTTCACATCTGAGGAAGCTGCGTCAGTCCAAGAAAGAGGCTTGCAGCATTGGGAACTGGCCCTGTATAAGCAGGCCATAAACAAACTGACCAAGGAGATCAGGGATGCTAGGAGATGCTACAGCGAGGCGCCAAAACACAAATTCTTACCAGATAACCCGACATCAGTAGGGAATGGTCTGAAAAAAATTTCCACAGGCGCCCATCCCCCCTCCCTGAGCAGATTCCTGGTCTGGCAGATGACCTTCTCCTGCAGGTTTGAAGAGCAGCCATTCACACCTCCCATCAACCCGTCCACATCTCATTTTGACATAAAAGC
This sequence comes from Crenichthys baileyi, assembly GCA_036173005.1. Taxonomy (NCBI): domain Eukaryota; kingdom Metazoa; phylum Chordata; class Actinopteri; order Cyprinodontiformes; family Goodeidae; genus Crenichthys; species Crenichthys baileyi. Next base: position 1,089,277 of record JAHHUM010000301.1, on the reverse strand, counting down.
TCCCCATGCACCAGCCACCCTCCTCTCCTCAGACCCCCTACTTGGATACAGAGGAAGATTTACATAGGCTCTTTGAAACGGGATATCAGAGTTAAATGAGTACAGGCCTGGTCATGAAATCCTTGGAATGACTCGTGTTGAAGCATCTAAAGGACATCGCAGGTTCCCTGATTGACACCCTGCAGTTTGCTTTTTAGATCAAACAGGTCAGCAGATAATGGACAACACTTCATCCTGCACAACCCCAACCATTAATGGACACTGTAGACTTCAGCTCAGCCTTCAACACCATCAACCCAGATATCTTTAACCAGAAACTCACCCTCCTCAGAGTGCTGGCCTCAACCAGATTCCTGACTGACTGGCAGCAGTGAGTGAGACTGGGGAGCTTCTTCTTCCCCACAAGAACCATTAGCATTGCCATCCACCAGGGGTGTGTTCTTTCCCCACTAATCTTCTCTCTGTACACAAATGACTGTACCTCAACGGACCGTCTATGAGACACCTGAAGCTCGCATTTGACACAACTGTTATTGGCCTGAGCCAGGAGAATTATAAGTCTGCATGCAGACGGGAGGTGGATCATCTGGTCCATTGGTGGGGTCAGAACTACCTGGAGCTTAACCTTTTCAAGACAATGGAGATGACAATGGACTTCCGGAGAACACCTTCACACTGCCTCCCCTCATAATTCTCAACAACAGTGTGTTTATTTTGGATCAATTCTGGTTCCTAGGGACCATCCTTTCTTGGGAACTGAGATGTCCTCACGCATAGACACTCGTTGAAAGAAGGCCCAGCAGAAACTGTACTTCCTGTGTTCATCCTTCACTATGTGGTTACGCTCATCCACAAAACAGGACAGGTCCAAACTACAATTAACAACTGGGTCTGCAGAGGATCATCGGGGCTGACCTTCCCTCAATCCAGGACTTGTACAGGTCTAAAGTCAGGCAAAGGCCAGCAAGAATCTCTGCAGACCCCACACATCCTGGACACATCCTGGCCCCAAATGTTGAATATCTCCCCTCAGGTTGTAGCTACAGCGTGCTATTTGTATAAACCAGCTGCCACAGAGACAGTTTCTTTCCACATGCTCTCTCTCTGACCAACACTCATCAGTCAGTGTACCCAGATGGATACCATGCATATTTGAACTATTTCGAACTTGTCTTTCTTTTGTAAACACACTGTATATATACAGTACCTATATATACGAAACAGGAAAACCTTTAGTTTCCCTATTTTATATATAATTATATTCTAAATGTCTCCCTTGGTAGCAAGTAGAACCAAAGTCAAGTACCTTGTTGATGTTCAAAAACTTGGCAAATAAAGCTGATATTAATTCTGATTACATTTTATTTCTATTCAGAAGAAGGACATTAGGTAACATGTTATTTTAAGAAACACAAATTAACATTTACCTAACAACTTATTGAAATGCATATTAGTGGCATAATAACTCCTAATCAGTCAATTTTAAGCACTGACTGATTAGTTACTGTCTGACTCAATTCTACAAGTAATAGGCAATAAATAGTTTTCTCAAAACAGTCAACTAATTATAGTAAGGTAGTAGTAACTTTTGCAAACAAAGTGATATCACTAAGTTTGGCTCAGTTTGTTACCTATACAGGAGTAATGTAATTTACTTGTATAATTTATTTGTTTACGTCCTTTTAACTTGTAGAATTGGGTCTGTAACAATAAGTAATTAATACATGCCTAAAATGATTAATTGGGGATTAATGTGCCACTAATATACAATATGCCCATTATAAGGTGGCTAGCAGATGGTAATTGCTGTTCCCTAAAATAAAGCTTTCAATAAAATTCAGATTTTAATTTAATTTCACAATTTTCATTATCAGAGATGACACATTTTTATCAATCTATAAATAGAACATATGCAATCTTTCGTAAACTCTGATACTAAACTTTTTAAAATCCTTGAACATCACAGGTGACATGAGGTTACAACAGGATTTTAACAGTCTATCTTTAAGTTTGACGTTTTAGAAACAGGGATAATTCAAACATGCTTTCTAATATTATTATTATTATTATTATTTATTGTTTTTCTAAATCCGGCACCCCAATGTGGCCTTGGCAACTTCTGCTAACGGGCTATCGACAAAATATTTCCTGGATGTTATATAAACACGACGTTCTTCCCCTGCACTCCCCTACCAGCTGTGTGCTGATAGGACTATGCGGCCGATTGATAAAACTTCCACCTCTCTTCTCAAGGACAATGGCGCTTCTATCAGTGTTGACAGTCTAATTCTTGCAAACACACTCAGACTTACATTCGCACCCTCGAGATTCCACCGTACCCTTGCTAAATCTCTACTTATGTGTGTGTTGCTTACCCTTGCTGAGGTTTTTTTGTACTACTTCAGACTCTATTCTGCTCAGAATAGAGTCTGAAATATGATTTTTTTCCCCTCCTATCTTACTTTACCTAAATGTCTGATTTCATTACTATTCATAGATTTTCAGATTTCTCAGAAGGATTACCAGCAGAAGCCAAACATTATTAGCATATGAAAATTTGACTAAAGCTGTTTTTACACCAATGACCAGAGATTTCTTAGAAGGATTGTATTACAAAAATTTCATACCAGTGAAAGCCAAACATTATTAGCATTTAAAAAGTTTAGACTAAAAATATTTTATACCAGTGACCCAGCTTATTGAATGATGGGACCACAACTGCCTGATACCAGCAACCTCAAGGATTAATGTTGTTGGAGCTATTTATTCTTTATTTCTTTATCCATTTGAGTCCTGTTAGTTTATTCTTGAATTTCTATTTTTTGTATTAGTTTATTTGTAGGTTAATAATTGTTGATTTTATTTATGTTTGTTTTATTTTTTTCTTAATTATTCCTTTTGGGAGTCAGATAGGAAGTAATGTGGGTCAGTCCACTTTCTATAAAATGTAGGGGCCTGGTGAAGGCCAGCAGGCTTTGGGTTTGGGGCCTATGGTTTTTACCAGTGGGGGAGAGGTCAGAAAACAAAAAAAAATTTTTGATAAATGTAATCGCTTGCATAAAAGGAAAAATAAAAAAAAATTTAAAAAAAAAAAAACCAAGACATTAAAAAAGTTTGGCCTGAATTCTTTTGCCTGCGTCAAGAATTTTGACCCCAGTGCCTCATAGTGGCTGATGAACCCTTTTATTAGATGTTTGGTTTGACAAACAATCGCCACTACAAATGTTATAATTTTTCTTCTAGCACAGGATGAATTCCTTACCACAGAGGAATTAATGAGCTAATTACCTCTATTAGAAAGATTGGATTAGAACCGCCCCATAAACTCCAAGGATTTTTTTTTGTCATTTGATTTGTTTTTCTGTGTTTGATTTTCTGTATCATTGTAATGTTTTTCCTCATGTACAGCACTTTGAGTTCCTTGTTGCTGAAAAGCGCTATATAAATAAACTTGACATGACTTGACTAATAGAAGAGATTTCACCTTGTAAGAGGATTTGTACTAACTCCCTGTGACAAAAAAGTACATTTTTTGTCTGTGCATTTCTGTCAGTTTAGCATTAATTATCATTTGTTTGTATAAGTAAAAGCTCCCAGAATAGGTTCTCTATGCTCTCCAATTTAAAATTTTTTTTAGGACCAATTGGGTTTAACTTGTGTCTAAGCAGGTATCATTTAGTAGGCTATTATATTCCAGGTACCATGCACTCCAGCACTTTTGCCAGTGATGTATTTGACAATATGGATATACAGGTGTTGGACAATGAAACTGAAACACCTGTCATTTTAGTGTGGGAGGTTTCATGGCTAAATTGGACCAGCCTGGTAGCCAGTCTTCACTGATTGCACATTGGGGGGCCCCCTAAAAGCCAAAGTGTGAAGGTTCAATTAGCAGGGTAAGAGTACAGTTTTGCTCAAAATTTGAAATGTAAAAACATTTTGGGTGACATACCAGAGTTCAAAGAGGACAAATTGTGGGGCACGTCTTGCTGGCGCATCTGTGACCAAGACAGCAAGACTTTGTCATGTATCAAGAGCCACGGTATCCAGGGTGAATGTCAGCATACCCCCCCAAGAAGGACGAAAACCATATCCAACAGGATTAACTGTGGGGCGCAAGAGGAAGCTGTCTGAAAGGGGGTTCGGGGGGCTAACCCGGGGTGTTTTCCAAATAAATAAAAAACACGGCTGCCCAAATCACGGGAAATTGAATGTGCACCTCAACTCCCTTCCTGCCACCAGAACTGTCCGTCGGGGGGCCCACAGGGTCAATATACACGGCCAGGCTGCTATAGCCAAACCTTTGGTCACTCATGCCAATGCCAAATGTCGTTTTAATGTTTCAAGGAGCGCAAATCTTGGGCTGTGGACAATGTGAAACATGTATTGTTCTCTGATGAGTCCACCTTTACTGTTTTCCCCACATCCGGGAGAGTTACGGTGTGGAGAAGCCCCAAAGAAGCGTACCACCCAGACTGTTGCATGCCCAGAGTGAAGCATGGGGGTGGATCAGTGATGGTTTAGGCTGCCATATCATGGCATTCCCTTGATCCAATACTTGTGCTAGATGGACGCGTCACTGCCAAGGACTACCGAACCATTCTTGAGGACCATGTGCATCCAATGGTTCAAACAATGTATCCTGAAGGCGGTGCCGTGTATCAGGACGACAATGCACCAATACACACAGCAAGACTGGTGAAAGATTGGTTTGATGAAAATGAAAGTGAAGTTGAACATCTCCCATGGCCTGCACAGTCACCAGATCTAAATATTATTGAGCCACTTTGGGGTGTTTTGGAGGAGCGAGTCAGGAAACGTTTTCCTCCACCACTAACACATAGTGACCTGGCCACTATCCTGCAAGAAGAATGGCTTAAAATCACTCTGACCACTGTGCAGGACTTGTATATGTCATTCCCAAGACAAATTGACGCTGTATTGGCCGCAAAAGGAGGCCCTACACCATACTAATAAATTATTGTGGTCTAAAACCAGGTGTTTCAGTTTCATTGTCCAACCCCTGTACCTTTACTGCCATTTATGCCTAAACCTGACATAAATCCAAAAGACCAAGATGGAAATACTTAAAGAGAGTGGTGAATGTCATGTAAACAGCATGTGTACCAGTGAAGCAGAAACAATCCAACTAACCCAATAATAAAATCACTTATTCTCAGACTACACTACGCAGATGCATTATGCAGTGTGGGACATGAGATGGAAAAACTGAAGCTAAAACTTAAGATATCACCTACTCAGGGATTATTTGGGAAATACTTATTTGACAACTTGGGGGCAAAAATATATACCAAACTGAAGGCTTCCAGCTCTATCAATCCACCGGATCATTCTCAAACAACTACAAGACTTGGAAGAGCAACATCTTTGATGTCATTGTACAAATAACACACTGTTGCAATATTGTAAAGGTTACTACCCTCTTGGGTAACTTAAAGCAGACTAAAGAGTCTTGGCTGATTACGTGGATTGATACAGCCAGATGTATCAGGAAATGTAATGTTAAAGTAGTAACACAAAAGTTGTTTGGGTGAAAAAAACAGTTTCAATGACTTCAACTTCAACAGTGGTTTGTTACATAGACTAATATACAGCTGTATCCCACAGATTAGAAACATTAAATTATGCTATACTGTTAGAATCAGCAAAAAGAGGGGGTATGGCTAGTTCTTGGCTTTTCTCCATGGTGGAGATTATATTTACATCCACCAGCAGAATATTTTCTTTAGTGATCAATTACAGCAGCAGGGTAGGTAGCTACAGGTTTCTACTTTTTTCTGCTTAAATTGTCAGCTTCAGTCTGACTCCAACATAACCCATGTAATTATTAGCCACATTAGCCTCCGGTGCCTTTACAACTAAACAGAGGAGTAATGGAGGGCACACAGGTTTGTTCTGTTGCTTCACTATTTAGTAGCACACTGAACTGTCAGCTGATTAACATTTTCCTGGATTAATTCGTGCCGCAGTGGAACAGAGCGTTGCATGACTTTACTATATATGTGCTTCCAATAGGTCAAATTATCAGGCAACATAGGATAAATGTTCACTGTTATGCTGATGATACTCAGCTTTACTTATCCATAAATCCTGATGAGCCCAACCAGTTAGATAGACTACAAGCATGTCTTGAAGATATAAAAACTTGGATGACTTAAATTTTTTTGCTTCTAAATTCAGACAAGACAGAAGTTGTCGTATTTGGACCGGAGTCTTTAAAAAAGAAACTGCTTAGGCAATCACTTAACCTGGACGGCATTAAATTGACCTCCGGTAATACTGGAAAAAACGTGATGTTACTTTTGACCAGGACATGTCATTTAAATCCCATATTAAACAGGTTTCTAGGATTTCCTTCTTTCACCTCCGGGAACATTGCCAAAATTAGAATTATCCTGTCCAGGAGTGACGCTGAAAAACTAGTCCATGCATTTGATGCTTCAAGACTGGACTATTGTAATTCTTTACTATCAGGATGTCCACAAAATGCAGTTAAAAGCCTTCAGCTGATTCAAAATGCTGCAGTAAGAGTTCTGATGAAAATTAAAAAGGGATATCATATTTCCCCTACTTTAGCTTCCCTTCATTGGCTCCCTGTTAAATCCAGAATAGAAAATTAAAATTAAAATTCTCTTCCTCGCATATGAAGCCCTTAATGATCTAGCTCCATCATACATCAGAGATCTGATTGTTCCATATGTTCCTAACAGGGCACTTCGTTCTCAGACTGCAGGTTTACTGGTGGTTCCTAGAGTCTCTAGAAGTAGAATGGGAGGCAGATCCTTTAGTTATCAGGCTCCTCTCCTGTGGAACCAGCTCCCGGTTTTGGTCCGTGAGGCGGACACCCTGTCTACTTTTAAGGCTAGGCTTAAAACTTTCATTTTTGATAAAGCTTATAGTTAGAGTGGCTTAGTTTATCAGGGAGGGAGCCTTCCTCCCTCCCTGTTGGATGGAGTAAGGGGGAGTCAAGTTTAGCTTAAACCGGCTCAGTTATGGTTGAGGTGCAAACACACCCTCCATTTCTGCTACCTGTATGACCCCTTCTCTTTTCCAATGGTTATAATCAGTCTGACAGAGAGAGGAAAGTTCCCACCAAGCAATGCTTTTGTTTGCCTTGTTGGCTCAAGGGGGTTGTAAATATCTTTTTTTTTTTTTTACAATGTACTCTTCATGTTAGCAGAGTTTAAAACTTCCAGCAAAAGCTCATTGCTTTGGTCAGGTAAGGCTGCAGGATGGGGAGGGGGTTAGCATATTGGTTATTGCAGCACTGCTTCCAGAAGAAGTACAGCAATTTGGGCAAATGAGAATGAATCAGTTTACACAGATTTTGATTGAAATAAGTATGTTTGAATCATTCATTTTTCTACCACTGATTATATTGAAGTATCGATTATTTTGACAGCCCTACTCAGATGAAACTTCGCAATCAATATCCCTTTAAGTCTCACAAAAGGGATTTGATATGGTTCAATATACGTTAACTCATACACAGCAAAAGTATTTTCTAGGATGAAGACACAAAAAGAGCTTAAGGATATGTTTTCCTATCAGTGACTGATCAAAATTTTACAGGGGAGCGTGTGTTTATTCTAAAAGAATAGACATACATCTCTGTCTTTATGTAGATGAGTTTAAAAGAACTGGTGCAAGTGGGGGGATGAGAGAGTGGCATTTTATGAAATGAAATGTGGTTTAGTGTCAGCTGCCAGCAGCTCAAAATTATGGAAAAAGGCTTTGTTTTTTTACTTTAAAAAAGAGCTAATTGTTTTTTGACAGCATTTACAATCTGTTGATCACTGATTATGCACTGTGTCAATGACAAGTTTAATACATTGGTTATGACATTTTGTGGAAACCTGGTTTCAATAAAATAGCAGGCATAGGCTTGTGTTGGAATAAGACAGAATGGACGGAGGACTAATGTGGGTGGTTAATAAGCAGTGGCCTAAGTCAAAAGTAAAGTGTAGCCTGATCTCCTCCAATCGAATGATTACAAAGTTAATGAGCCACAAAGATTAAGGAACCTTGAAAACCTTGCTAAAGCTTTTGTTCCAAACAGTAGCGTTCACATTAACTTGGGTCACTGACATATAACCGATATGCACCGATATGTACAAAGACACTCTAGTGTGTTTAATGGATGTTTTCCCAATCAAGACACATCTGGAGAAAGTGCTGACAAAGTGAAAGCAAACTAGCTTTTGCGCATATGTGAGGGTATATGCAACAATTTAAGTACACAAACTCTCCAAGTGATGCAGCTCTGTAAGGAGGTCAACAGGGACCAACTGTCTCTGAAATGTGGCAGTCCTAATTCTACATGAACCTAACAGAAAAGCCTGAGATTTACTCATGCTTGCCCAAATTAAAAACAGTAATCCTCTTAAGACTTTCACTTATAACATGGTGTTGCACTATTAATGTTGTCATGAAAACTTTATGAAAATGTACAGACAGAGCAAAAAAAAAACACGGACCAGAATAGCCACAGTGCTTTTCATGGGAGGTTAACCTCACAGAAGCCTTTAGGCTGCTTTTAGTCCCCAATGTGATTACAGAATAAAGTTACAGACTGAGTAAGAAAAAAAGTGTTTGTATAAGTGATAAATGAGGGGAGGAAAGAATTACTGAAATAGCATTACTTTTTTAAAAAACTCTTATCATGCCAGCTTATGTATCATCACTACAACCACTCATGTCAAAGAGTTGGTACCTGCTTTCCTCTACCTTCTTCTAATTTTATTCTGATAAAATACTGAAATCTGCCTAATTAATCCACTGGACATTTTAAGTTCATTCAAGGTCCTGTTGGTCTTGACCTAAAACCTGTAAGGTACGAAGTAAGAACCAATGACTGGTTCAAACAAGTCATATTTACACTCAGTGACGGATAAATATAGAAAACCCGCTGATAAAAGTAATTTTCTGTCGTTGTTGTCATTATCTGCCTTATGAATGTGGTTATATGGGTCAAATGAATATTACCTGCAGAATGTTGCTTAGGGTTATTTAGGTTCTGTCATATTTACTAAGAATCAACTGGTCTAATTGGCAAACAGAACCAAAATAAATGGAAATTCTAATAGAAAGTCTTTAGAAAAAAAATCTGATATTATTTGATAAAATATATTATATTTAATAATATTCATGCCAATTTATTTTGGAGCATATATTACACACCTTAACAGTAACAAATAAAAACAAAAACAGATGGAAATGTTTAAGCTATGGTTGTCCTGAAGATATATATCAGATATGGATTCCAATCACTGTATTTTTAAACAACAGGTATTGGTAGACCCTGACATGGCTTTACTAGTTGTTGTTGGGCTGAGTACCTGGTTTTGGCCTATTCTTAAATGACTCAGATCAGGACAAAAACATCCTGATTAGGTCATCTCTATTTTAAGTACATGGTTACCAAATGGTTTGTTAATTTATGTAAAATGGATATATAAAAAGACAAAATGGTAATGCTTAGGGATTAAATAAGGACACACATTGATAATGAAGCAAACCTGAAGACCTGAAGCAGCAGTACAAAAGCAGACTAAATGCAAAAGTGCAAAACGAATAAAAAGTAAGCAGCAAACTACACCTTCAACTTTTTGGTTGGCCACAAATTTGTCTGGGCACCACATCCAGTAGTTGCATGTGAATAAATCATGGACATTGAGCTTATTTTACTGATTTCTCTCAGTTAATGTCTTTTAGCTTACATATGAATACCTCATATTGTTCTTGCATTTCTATGGCATATGCAGCCATAAGGAAATAGCACTACAAAATCTATGTATCAAATATATATAGAACAATATACAATTTACACCATACATAGTGTGATCCACAACATCCCCAGGCTTCCAGCATTCCACCCTACAATACACAATTGAGCTGCAGGTACTGATGAAAATTCACTCCCCGGGGCCTGACTAATACTTGAGATAGCTGAAAGCCTTGACGGACTTGCCTCTATTCATACTATTTTGTTTACCAAAACTAAATTAGTAGGTAAACATTAAGAAAAGACAGGCAACTCAAATTCTTAAATATCTTACAGTTATAGGAACAATCTAATTGGGAGGTGTGATGTTTCACCTGTAACCACGTCCAGCACAGACAGGCGGTCCCACAGTTATAGTGAGCACATTTCCAAGTAAGTAAAATGATATAATTAGCTATTAAAAAAAAAATAATTAAAAACTGTGGTTAGTGAACTGTGGTCTGGCAGTGCTTAAAATATATTTCTTAGTTGTGGTGCCATTTTGAATAGGCTTTGCATTACATGAGCCAGGAGACATATTTACATGGTTTTGAGAGACTTAAGAAGAGAGGTATACGGCCAAAATCATTTCATTTCCTAGGCTCAATGGAGCCTTTCCAAACTGGGTGAAAATAGACCATGTTCGACTCAAACTGGTAAGTGTATGCAGAACTCAAAGCTGACTAAATAGAGGCAGATCAACTATGCCTGTACCATATTTATTGAATTATAAACATTCTTTCGAATTCCAAAACTAATTTATTGAACTTACAGATGTTATGTTCTCTCCTCGATTGCTAACTTGGTTTCAGACTTTTTGTTTATTCTAACACAGCACTGAGAACTCTTATAATCTCTTAATTCAAAAATCGGTTTTGGTAACACTCAAGGCTGTGCCTTGTTATTACTATACAAATGAAAAACACATACGCAAAGAAGAAATATGCTTGGGACAAACAGCTGACCATAATGTGGACTGTGTCAAACATATTCTAACAAACCTTCTGAAAAACATAAGAAGCCATTAACAATGATACATGATACCAATGAAATTCACCACTCTGAAGATGTAAGAACATTATAAGAAAATAAAAATTAAAAGAACATTGACTCTTTACTATGAAATACAGATAGATCAATATTTGAGGCTGTGCATGGTAGATATAAAAAAAGAGAAATCTATAATTCTTGACTTGGAAGGGATTCAATATAACATCTGAACCTATTCTTTTGTAGAAATGACATCTTTCAGCAAACAGATACAAAGTATTTTCAAAAGATGAATTAAAACAAGTCAACAAAAGTCATATTTTGCAATTTTCACACAATATAGTTTACTGACCTTTTCTCTGTTTCTAATCACCAGAGCCTCAACCAAACGCTGCAACATTACAAAGGCCATGTTTGAATTTAAACCAAAAACGAGATAGCGAGAAAAAGGTTCTCCCTGACCCCTGTGGGCAGAAAACTAAATATTTTCCGCACTTTTTTTCTTATCTTGTTGTTCCACAATGATTACCCAAAACAGACATGTACAAAAAAAAGGAAAAAAGTATTAAATTCACAGCTGCAAATATATTTATGCTTGTGTATGTAGATGCATGCGCAATTTGAAGTTGTATGTTTGAAAGGGTATTTCAGTCACCTTTGGGCCATTGTTTTTAAAGTTATTTAAAATTTGCTGCTGTTTTTATTTTTGCTGCAGAACAAAAAAAAACACGTAACATGTTTTATTAACTTGCAAAAAGTATTCTTCTGGTTGCAAAAATAATGGCAATACAACTACATGGGTATTCAAGATATTTCTCTCCAATCTGTGCATTGAGATACTAAAGGAGCTTGTTTACAGATTGAAATAGTTAAATCTCATGTATGTCATGAATTTAATGAGAAATAAACGTTCACTACATTCTGTATGTGTGACAACCATACAGTATTAAATATTGGCTGTTGGCTTCTATGACCTAAATACAACCCCAATTCCTATGAAGTTGGGACGTTGTGTAAAATGTAAATAAAAACAGAAAATGATTTGAAAATCTGTTCAAACTATATGCAATTAAATACACTATATGGAAAAGATATTTACTAATAAAAAAACGATAAATTTTATTGTTTTTTTTAGCAAATATTCACTCATTTTAAATCCCCAAAAAACTGGTAAGTGTCACTTTTTAATGGATAAATTTACAGACAATAAGTTTCTCATGGACTACATCATGGTGACATCTGAGATTAACACACACACTTTTTTTAAATAATTGACAAGTAAGGCAACTTAGAAGCACAATGGAAACAAGACAGTATTTTCTGTCTTTAGATTGATGTTTTGGCCTCAGTTTATTGTCACAGCTAAATTGGTGCTATATTAATTAGTATGTGTCACTTGCCAACTCAGGAAAGTTTTAGGACTCTTTTAATCGTTTCACTTTTCAGATGCAGCTGTCTGAGAGGCACTCATGCCAAAAATAAATGCGAGGTCTGAAAATGAATACATTCAGTCTCTGGATTTCATCACTGCTATACTGAATTAATACAGCTCCAATTACCAGCATCATGAGTACACAAACACAGGAACAAAATCTTTCTCTCTTGAAAGGCTTTGACTCAGACACACATGTACACAGCTATAGACATTTAGGGAGTGCTGAGTTACTGATAACAGCCCTAATATATTTCTAATGAGACACCTGCCAGGCTGTAGAGCTGTTAATTCACTTGTATATTCAGTTGAACAGCTTGACTCTCTTCTGCTCAGCAGGGGATGTGGACACATACTGGGGAGGGTTAGAGGAAATTATGGAATTTTTACCTGTCAGATTGTAATAGAGATAATAAAGCAATAATTAGGCCATATAAAAAAAAGGTTTGCATTTCCTTGTGCTGAGTAGCACCTTTGACCTCAAAAGGATATAATAATGCAGACCCCTTACTCAACAAAAAAAAATTACTGCACAAATGCATACATTTAGGTTTAGCTTAGGTCAGACAGGAAATTTCAAATGCACAGCCATAAGATCAAATTAATGTACAGTTAGAGTTAACCATTTATTTCAATATTTTTAACCAGAAGTCTTGGAAAATATGTACCTATTTAATTAAACTGTATTACCTGCAAAATTATTTTGTTTTTCAAAAATAATTAAATGTGCAAATTATGTATTTTTAATTAAATTTTACATTCTCTTGAATCAAAACACTGAGATTGCATTTTGATAATAAACTGAAAATCGAGGTGTATGAACAAAAAAAAATACATCTAAATATTCAGATTAATAAATATCCCAAAGACCTAAGCTGATCATTACTGGTTTGTTTGTTTTTTCATAAAATTCTTTGATGAATTCTCTTGTCAGATTTAACCAGCAGACAAGAAATAATAATAATTTGTTTCTTCTTCCTTATTTCTCCAGTTTTCTGAAAGAAGAAATGTTATCAAAGAAAGAAAAAAAAACTATTATCAAAACCCTGCCTGAAGTGCTCCAGTGAAGAGGTGTGACAACTGAGCCAGATTTCCATCTGATAATAAAATCCAATGTGCATGCAAATATTCAACTAAGACACATTCTTTGCATATACATAAATGTTATAGCCATCCTTTTTATGATTTAATGTCACTTTTCATGTGAATTACGCAAAGCAGTGGAGAAAACAGGGTGGTCAGAGAGTCAGTAAAACATGCAGGTGTTTGTTATTTGTTTGCTATGCAGCAGTCATGTTTTAAAGGGCTGTTTACTTAGAATGTATCTGATGGCACATATCGGCAGTTTTATGTAAGAAGCTTTAGAGTCCACTTTACTGTGACAGTGTTGACATAGAGCAGATCGGAAAAGGTTACGAAAAAGGGCTGTAGTTTGCTTCTTGCCTTAAACTGTGCAGACCGTGTTTGAACCCAGTGACTCAGCTAGTGACTGGAATTTGAAAATTTTTAGCTTGACTTGTCTGAAAATTTACTGGCTATATCGACACTCAGGACACTAATGCCTTTTCCTGTCTGTGAATGGACCTAAGTACTTTAGAGGCTAATCAACATTAACTGTGCTTCTTGGGTGTAGCATTTTTAATAAGTAAAAAAGGAGTTAATTTAGTAATATGCAACATCGGTAAGAGATCAGAGCTTTGCTCTCGCTAGCTTCACTGGAATATCGGGTCGCCTTCCACCAAGTAACCTGATATTCCCTGCGTGATAGGAAATATGGGACCCACACCAGCATCGGGCATTGGACCCATAAGAGAAGGTATAGACGGTCATTCTATCCATCATCATGAGAAATGTGAGCTCCCTTCCCAAAAACTTGAAGAATTGACTATTATTATTAGAATTGGTGGCTATTATCCAACATTAACAGGCTTATAAGGAGAGCAGCTTGGTTCAGCTAACTGAGACGTGGCTAATCACAATAACACACACATTAACATGGACGGTTTTCTGTTCTGACAGATCTAAAAAGTTGTCTGGTGGCCACAGGATGTTGTGGACTGGCGCCCGTGGAACCATCTCCTGATCCTGCGGCAGTTCCTTGGTTACCCAAGGAACTGCCGCAGGTATCAGACCCACAACACCGATTCCATCGGAAGCTGACATTGAGATAGTGAACTCTTACCTGGGTGTTCATCTGAACAATAAAATGGACAACCCCACTGAAGTTCTTTAAAAGAAAGGTCAGAGCAGACTCTACCTACTGAGGAGACTGAGTTCTTTTGGAGGGCATGGGGCAGTTCTTAAGACCACTTTTGACAATGTAGCATTATCAGCCATTTTCTATGGTGTATTTTGTTGCAGCAGCAGCTTATCTACAGCTAAGAGGAAGTGGTTAGAAAAGCTCATCAAGGAGCCCAGCTCTGTCCTAGGATACGCCCTCGACCCAGTGCAGGTGGTGAGAGACAGAACTCTGGCCAAATTAACATCATTGTTGGACAATGACTCCCACCTCATGCATAAGGCTGTTGCTGAATTGGAGAGCTTCTTAAGGGTGTATTCACACCAGGAAAGTCCTTTGGTTCGCGTCTTTGGTCCAGACCAAAAGCGGACTTTATTTTTTTCATTTTCCGGTTATTTGGTCTGCACATGAGTACACTTGAGTGTATTCACACCTGCACAAAAGGTCTGGACAAACAGGGAAATAAACTCTGGTCTGTTTAAAGTGTACCAAAAAATGCCTGGTGTGAATACACCCTAAGTGACAGATTGCTGGATCCTAGATGCCCATATCACAGATCCTTTCTCCCGGCAGCTGTAAGACAAACACTGCTCGCAACAGACTCAATGCTTTTACATACCTGCTGTTACTTGTACAGTTTCTTCAGTCGTTGTAAATAGTCGATTTTTTTTTATGCACAAACAGATTTCTTTGAATCTGAGTATGCTATTTTGAATAACTCGACCCGTTACATTAAGTTGTGCAGTTGTACTGTGAAACTGTTAAACTGGAACTGTCAAACAGTTCCCCATAAATGTGGTTAATTGTACTGATATTTATTGCTCTAATGGAACCAACAGTAGAAAATATAGTTTAGAACAAGTAAGAATCCCACAAAGTACATTTTTGGGCCCACAAACATTACTAGAGTTTATTATTATAATGATAAATCACAACTAATTTAACAATAATTTCCCCGTAAGAATGGTAAGTTATACAATAGCTTAACAACCATAGTTATGTAATTTTTTTCCAAGTAAGGTTAATTTGTTGAATTACATGAAATAACCTGAAAACACACAAGGCTATAAAGCATTGGTACTGTTTGGGATAAAACATTTTCTATAGTAAATTATTTGAATAAACAGTCAAATTTCTAATTCAACAAGAACTTAAATAATATCGCAATGTGTTTATTATAGTTTTCTAGGAGAAATCTGTATTGCCAGAATCAGAGCCTTATTACAAGGAGGAAACTTTTTGTTTTACCCTGCTGCCCTCCCCCTGCCATGGATACTGTGACCTAAGCAACCTTTCAATTTGCACACAGTTGATATTGCTTAGATCATTGGCCCTAATATTATTGTCGCATTTGCAAAAATCAAAGGCACCGCCTTTTGCTTAATCTTGCACGTACTTTGCTCAACACAAATGCAATTGTTGCCTTCCTTTCCATGTCATTGCATATTTTGGGATCATTTGCAGACACAGTCGTAAATTAAACATTTTTATGTAGAATTTGTCTCACAATGTGCATGAATTTGTGTGTATGAGAGAGACAAAGAGGGCAAACACAAAAAAGAGCAAAGGTGTGAGACATGTTGCTGTACCCAGAGGGGGAAGGTGACTACAGGTTGCTGAAGAATTGATGCGTACAGAGCAAGCATGTTTCAGCTAAGACATTTCCTGCTGTGGTACATGTCCTCCGTGATGACTTTCTGTCATCAATATCAGTACATCCTGCTGAGTTGAGCTGACAAAGGTATCTGATTTGTATCCGTCCAATGCTTACTGTGCCAATTCCGTGCATCTGGATTTGAGAAAGAATACTGTATGTGCTCATTATAAGAAGAAAACATTTTGAAAATGACAGACTACTAGCAGCTTCATTCCTGTCTAAAGTTGTGAACTTTGAAGAAAGTTTGCCTGAGATGACTTTGAATATCAGTTTGAGAGCTAAAATCTCTTAACAACTAATACAGTTCGTATACTTGTGGTTAGGTTGGTATTACAAGTATAACACATTAAAGTCAGCAGTATTACAGACACTAAATAGACCATATAAAAAAAATAGATAAATCAAGACACCTTTGATAGCCAGTGCAAAGCTTATCAGCCAGCTTTCAAAAGAAGCCTCAGTTGCATTACTCCCCTTACAATTGTCAAAACAGTGTCAGCAGGGGCTCTGTGGGGAGGCATATTATATTTTTGTGGTCGACTGAAGGACAGCTTCCCCAAAACAACACCACCGTCCTGTCAAGTCACAGAATACTTGTCAGAAACAAGATGCTTTCAACTGCAAACCGTTAAATCAAACTCAAATCTAATATATCAAAGGAAAACCTAATCACAGTGGAAGAATAAAGGCTATTGAGGATCTTCAGCAGCAAAAGTGTGTAAAGGAGAGATAGCATTTCTGCCAAAAGTTAAGTCTCCAGGGACGTGTAATATAAGGTGGGATTACTGGCTTAGTGAGGTAACAGCTAGTTTAACCCTGGGTTTTGAGTGTAACAAAGCTGGTTTAGTTCTTACCAGGGGGTATCACCATGGAAACCAATACTGGAAACCTCATTTGCTCCAAAGATGGTGAGGTATTATTAAGGTACAATATTAATAGAGGTAAAAGTGCCAGCTCCTATCCAATCAGGGTCCTTAAGATAGTTCTCTATGTATAGACAGTGTGGGGGTCTCATCTGTCTTCAGTCTCTCCCAGAATTAACCCGTTTTGTTTTGACTTACTGAGAAGAACTTTGTGAGAAATACATCAGGGGTCTGGGTGTTTTTAGGGTACATAAAGGCTAGCTAACTGAAATAAATCATTGAGTTTCAACCCACTTAGAGAGTAGAAAAACAAAGCTCATAAACCCACATTGCATCTGCAAGTATACAGTTTCTACTTGAACATAAACCAGGCTTATCGAGGTAATAGCCAGCATCCTACAACCACTTAGCATGATCCTGACTGTTAGTGTTGGATAAGTTATGATGGAGAGATAACCCTCACAGTTCGGTTATTTTTTAAACAGAAGTGTTGGGATTGTGCTGTTGGGACTGAAGCTGGATTGAAGTTTGGAGAGATTGCTTGGTTAGAGACATAATTTTTCAAGGACACTATTTTGAACTATACAACAACCTGGTTAGAGTTAACAGTAGTTCTTACACAGGATAAGTTTAAAAATGGTGAAGTGGCAAAACTATGCTGTATATTAATGGTAAAGTCAGTGGGCTGTGTTAATAATTTTAGTTCACACTAGAAAACATTGCCCTGCCCTTTTCTTTACTAAGTAGACAGTGCAACCTACACTTCAATGAGTTGGTCATAAAGTCAAGCTAGACAAAGTATAATCTTGCAGAATTAAACAAAGAATAATTAATTTAGCCCAAATATTTAGCAGTTTAGTAGTTCATCTTATAGGTTATTATTTTCACTAGGGCTGTACAATAGCTGGAATATTTGTAATTATGAAACCTTTCCTGAAAATTGTGATTTTTCTGCCTCTTTTCTTTCTTTACCATTATACGATGGTAAAGAATGTCACTAAAGCTCAAAGAGAGTGGTGGGCGCACCACTCTCCTTGATCTTTAGTGTCTCAGTCGCTAAATATATATATCAGATCCAGTAAGTGTAGTTAGTCCACCCAACCATGTCAAGAAAATACATTATTATGTTTACATTATTTAAAGTTGAATAAAATAAGTATCCACAAAAGAAAAAAAAATAAAGAGGAACCAAATGGTGTGCTATTTTAAAGTTAATCTTCAACACTTTGAACAGAATAAAGTTTATAGATGCAAAACAAAATTTACTAAACCAACCATCTACCACATCCAACTGGAGGCTTGTTTTACAATATACCTTTTACTTAAACACAATAATTTAAGTGCATAGTAGTTCATAGTCGTTGTTTTTTTTTTTTTTGCATGTACTGACATAACCAAGATTTTCAAAATAAATTAAATTAACAAACAGTATAAACAGTTCATACAGACAGAAAACAAAATTTGTCCTATTGATCCATTGATGAAAACACAGGAGACAGATAATTAACTGAAGCATTTGCGACTCCAAATATGTTAACTTTTACAAAACCAAGTGATACATTCTTACAGATTTATTAGAGCATAAAATAGTCATAATCTGCCCGTAGACACATATAAAAAAAAGAAGAACTCCATCTAATACAACTCCTGCCAATAAGCCTTGCTTTTAAATGAATGCAAAGGTATTGCTAATGACATACTCATATATAATGCCAATGGGGACATTTTTATGTTTTATGTAATTTCTGTTTCAATACCAAAGCGAATTAACTTGTTTGTTTTATGAGAGCAAGATTTCCAAGGTAGACCTATCGGTTATTTATATTAATGCTTTTCTATAATTAACATGTTCTTCCTCAATAACAACACCATATGTACACATTAGAAATACCTTAGAAATAAATAACCAATTAACACAAGTTTTAAGAAGAAAATACCACTCATGTCTACATTTTCTCATTTGTCTTTTTTGCAGTTAAATAAGTGGAGAAAAAAAGACAAATAACATGTTGCCTTTGTTATTGATTGTTTTAAAGTAGCTGCTCAGCTGCCTTGCAAAAACACAATGTTTCTCCACTAATCCAATTTACCATTTCAATTGTAGAAGTCGATTCAGTCGATATTTAAAAAAAAATAAAAGCAGATGAACTTGGAAAACTAAAGTGAAACAGTACAGATGCATAGACTCGAAGGTGAATTAAACTATTCTAATGCCGAATTTTTAAAGAACTCTTTGTATACAACACCACCTTAAAATATTCACTCTGAAAATGTCAAAAAATAAGAATTTGGATCCACTGAAAATGTTATATTGTACAGCTCTTAAAATGTCAACTACTGATTGTGCTTCATGTCTATGCTAATCCAAGGCAGATAAACAGCTTATTGGATAAAATAATAAAACTTAAATTTGACATCAGCAGGGTTTGGCTTGGTCTTTAAAATGCCAGTCTTCAGAGAATAACCTTTATTTATAGTTCAAATAAAACTGTTACCAGATATTGATAAGCCACATGTACAGCACCAGCTGAAAACACTAGAAATCTTTTTGATGCTGTATAAATGCTAGCTATGATTTTGACAATGGTCTGCAAGGTGGTGCACCACCTTTGATTTGAAGCCTGAGATCTTTCTGTATGGTGTTTGCATTTTCTCCCCTTTAATGACAGGTTTCTCCAGTGAAAATATTCTGGTCAGGTTGATTGGTAACTCTAAATTGCTTTTAGGAGTAAGTGTGTATGTGTGTGTGTGTGTGTGTGTGTGTGTGGGTGTGTGTGTGCATGTGCATAGTTGTTTACACAGTTTGTCTCTGTGTTACCTTCGAATGGGAGTGAATAGTCCAGAGTGTACCCCGCCTCTTGCCCAATGACTGCTGGAGTAACGCATCAGTAAACATAAAAAATCAGTCAATGTGTATGGATGAAAAAATTAAGTCTGTGTGTGTGCTGAATATTTTCATTGTTTGTTAAAAATGATCTAACTACATCCATCCAGCTTAGTCCAAACCACAAATACGTATATCCTATTTCTTGATGTAAACTTTGTGCATAGTGTCTGAATAAACATAAGCCTCTGCACATCACAGGCAGTATTTATTATCTTTCCCTCAGTTATTCATAGCATTTACACTGTTCTCCTCCAAGCTCACTATAAAGAAGGAAATGTCTTTTAAAATTAGATATAAAGACAGCAGCTGTAACTTTTCCCACCTCATGGTTAGCTGGTTTTGTCTCTATAAATGATCCACTTATGGTTTCATTGATGGACTGGAATATTGAAAGAGTAACAGGTGTTTATTTCCCCAGGGGAACATACATACATTACAAACATTAACAATATTGGTTAACAGAGATCAAATCCTCCCCTGTGCCAATTTGTACCCATGTTTTATATTCAAGCTTTGTCATTTTGTCCTAATCGACTTCCATTTTGCAACAGTAAGCAAATCATCCCCTTGTGATAAGTATTTTGATAAACTATGTGGATAAATAATCAGTCAAATCTTTAAATCATATGTATAATTTAAGTAGAAATGCACAAATCAATTGGCCAGGCATCAAAATTAGCTTGTTTTCCATTGATTGGCCCCACAACTTGAGTTGTGGGGCCAATCAATGGAAAACAAGCTATTAAAATCTGAGACAGGAAGTCAGATCTTAAAGAAACCCAGAAATTGATGTCAGACCTAATTGGTGTGTCTCCACAGTTACTTACATTTTATATTTTTGAGAGATTTTTTACTTTTTTAAAAACTGATTACTTTGTTACACCCTATTTCCATTGATTGTGGTTCTGATCTGTTTTTACCACTTGACTCTATAAAACATTAGTCATTAAAACCCCAAACCAAAACAACTCTGACCTACTAATAGGTAATATTTACTGAAGTCACATGAACACATTTCGCTATTGGACAATTGATAGAGCATAGAAAGTGACATCCCACTGCAGTCAACTTATTTGCACTGGAAAACGTGACTACAAATCCACCAAATCTACTAAATGGAACATATATGCTTATAAAGATGTAGCTAATTAAAGCAAAACAAACATAAATCAATTACTGGCAACTTTTCTCTATGGCTGACTAAAGTCAAGCTTTTAAAAAATGCAGCAGACTTGATCCACTTCTCACAGTGTGCACTGTCAGCTGCCAGAGTCATGATCTTCCAGTGTGAGAACACCACTAAGAAACCTAGCCTTTAATTTGACATGTCTCCATTTGCAAATCATCATAATATAGTGTATTGACTAAACTGACCAATTAATCTGCTAAAATGACTTGAAAAAGAAGTAAAACTGGCATCCATATAAAATTGTGGTTAATCCGTGAGAATGTTGCTACACAAACCTGCTTTAAAATCAGAAACTTAAAAGTCAGTTCAGCTTACCTGGAAAATGGAGTGTAGGAGAAGCTCTTTTTCTGAATATTGGATTGCGAGTGGTTTGCTGATGAAAGTATTTACAGAAAATTAGCCCCACAGCCATTCTTAATGTCCCGGCTTTTTCGTAAATGAAAGGATGAAGTCTCATGTTTCATTCCTCATTTGCATATGAAAAGAATCACCTTCACTTTTGCTAGATTTTGATGTTGCACAAACCAAATTAAGATTCAGTAAACGAGAGGGGAGGGTCATTTGAGTTGATGTGATGTGTAGCTCAGTTTGTGTCAACATCTGCATATGAGTTTGTAAGCAAAACCACACTCGGTGTCTGAGATGGACCAGTCTATTCAAACGTCGAATAACCTCTTCTCTGATTACAAAGCTATTAGCAGCAGCAAATATCGCCTGACCATAATGCTTTAGCATCACAGATGATCCCTGTGAACTCAGGAATATGATTCATCACTTCAGTGGGTAACAAGATACAAGAGTAAATGAGAATAGGAAAGCATAATGGACGACAGACAGCATTGCTGATCTATCTGTTTGATGAATATTTGGCTTTTTGGGAGTAAACAATCACGCCTCAGATGTTTGCTGAGGCAGAATGGAGAAATATACTAACTTCTGTACGGCATTCACAAAGACCCCAACTTAATGGAAGTTTGAATTACCATTTAAATAGGATTTCTTTAGGGGGAGGGGGCGGGGTGTCATACAGAAAGATAAATTACATTGTAAACAATGTCAAAACAGTTTAATGACACATATGAAATGAAAGTACACACCCTGCGCTTTCTTAGCCACTGAGTGATATAAAGAATGGACTGAATAAAAATGAGTCAGCCCGAGGAAAAAGAAGAAAAAAAGCAGCTCTGCCAACTTGTTTTGTCTTCGACTGGGCCTGCACTTTTAATTGACTTGAATAAAAAACTCAATTACAGCATTCTGGCCACCGGAGGGAGAGAAAGCGAGTGACAGAGAGCGAGTGGAGGATGAGAGGGGAGAGAAGAAAACAGAAAAGGAGAGTGAATGAAGCTTGAGAGAGGAATGAAGGAGTTATTGGGTCAGAATGGCACCTCGGGGGGAGTCAGGGCACCAGACAAGCTTTTTCTACAGGCCAGTCTGTCTATGGGAATTACACCTCCCTGAAAGGTGGGAGAAAATAGACTAGAAGAGAAAAAGAGGGGAGAAGGGAAAGTGCTTTATCGCTACCTTCTGAGGTTTTCATGCATTTATTGTCATCTGGCTTTAGCTATTCTGCTGAGGCTGACTAGGATACTGATTGAAGGTGAGGGGCATCACATCAAATGAAATCGGTGAGTAGATTTAGCTTTCCTGATTTAGCTTCTGCGAAAGTTGACAAGACTCATGGCGGAAGAGAATTAAAGTGCCAAACATGAATAGATAAGAAGGTAACAACAAATCATGTGCATGATGCAAGGAAAAAAAGACTCTTTGTAAGCAGAAACATCCTCAGGATCACACAGGGATACTGTCAGACTGATAAAATGTGAATGACTGTGTGCCTGTTGGCAGATTGGTGTTTCTGTTGAGCACATGCATTTCCAAATTCTTTCATGCATAGGTAGGTAGCGATCGTGGGAGTTGTGATGATAGTGATGGTGTGGGGGGAAGGGGGCTTGGTTGTTGTGGAAGTATTCCCGGTATCTCAAACAACAGATTCTTTGTCAGCCTAAAGCAGTCAATGCAATGTTTGTGGACAGTGTGCCAATATTTCCGCTTTGTGTGTGCGTCCGTGTGTGTCTGTGCGCAGATACCGAGCTGTTTTTCTCATGGTTGTGTGTTATTGATTAGTCATCTCTGTGGGCAATAGGAGCTGTTATCAGGCCTGACATGGAGACAGACGGGGGTGGATGATGCATGGGATGGGAAAACTGCTCAGACGCAAAGATAATGGAGCTACACGCGTATACGCACACCATATCACACAGGCGAGCACACTGTAAAGATGGACGGGCAGACACTGTCACATGCTCCCACAGATTTTTGCTCACAGAATAGACCTATTACACAACTGAGCGCAAATGTATTGGCAGCAATAGATTTGTTTTCAGCACCACGGACAGCACTCTAAATCTTGAGCGATGCCCGTACACAGTGCATATGGCTAATGATTATCTATGGTGGCGCCCACAACTATAATCAGCCATTACTCAAGGAAGTTAAGTGCAGGTGCCCTCGAATATCACAATAAATTTCCCAAGTGGAAGTAGACACAAAAGAATGAGTGCATACTGTGAGTGCTTCTTATGACCATGGTGCATACAGCCAGGATCCAGGTACTCACCTACGAGATAAAGAGAAAAAGAAAGAGAAGGGACTCAGAACCAAGCAATTATGCAATACCACTGAGAACAGTTAGAATCGGTTCAATTCAATTCAATTCAATTTATTTCAATTCAGTTCATTTACAAATTGTATGTAAACACAATTTACAAACAATGTATTTGCAAGGCACTTTACCAGACAAACAGCAATTATTTGTATCATTATGAAGATTTAATTTACATACATACATATATACATACAGAAACTTTAAAACTTCTGTCTATGAAGTACTCCTTACCATAATCTTTATCAAAGGAACAAACACCTTTATTTTGCATAAACACTTAATTATGACTTAAACCATTAATTTAAAATCAAGTGTTTTTTTCCTCAAAGAGTCATTTGCTGTTTTTGAATTGTACCCACAAAAGTTGATTACCAAACGGACCAGTCTACTACAGGACCTCTCATGCATGCAACTTTAGGGGACGTTTTGTACCTGCTTTGAAAATAGAATATTTTAAGTAATTTTCTTACGATCCAGAATTGATTATTAAGAAACATTTTGTTTCTGTGACTCTGAAAACTATTTTTAATAGCTGACTTACCTAAAAGGTGATCAGATCTAAATGGAAAGGTGTAACAAGAAGGTGAGGTTATTAAATTAATAAATTTAAGGTTATTACATTTTGTAATTATGTTTCATCACAATTCATTAATATATTTAACTTTACAAAGAAGAAAAACAAACCGACGAGCAGTTAAGTACACTGATATAAAATGGTTTGATTAATTGTCTAAAATGTAAACAGGTTTTACTGATATGTTAACGGCTGAGTATGAAGTTGAGTTACCAATCTGCAAAGAGGTGAACTGATCTTGTGCCTATGTGTGCAGTGAAGCCCAACCTTTATTGAGCCAAACAAGACAAAGCATAGGAGATAATGTTACGTATACTCTATAGGCTAACCTACTTAAAACACGAAAAACAATTGTGAAATATCTGTAGTCTAACATGAAGTTACGTTTTAAAGATTATATGTATTACTTTTACTAAATATGTTTTCCTTACATAACACTAAAATTGTGTAAAAATGGTTGTGTTACATTAAATAAATTCTTAATTCCTATTATTTCGAAACAAACAATACACATTCCAATACGCAGCCAATTCAAAGAGGCTTTAGCAATGACCAGTATTATATACTGTAGTTATCCTTAATTGTTGGTCGTTTTTTGTGGTTTTTATTTTTATTAGTTTTTCAAAGTAGGCAGACAGAAAGTGGGGTGGAGAGAAAGAGGAGAAGACATGTAGCATAGGTCTCCAGGGTCGGGACTCAAACTGGGACGGCTGCATCGAGGACTGAGGCCCCCATATATGAGTCGCGTGCTCTACTGCTACGCCACCCAAAATGTCAGATGTTTTACCTTTTGATTAAGAAATATCTATACTTCCCTCATTTTCTTCATAGCTCATAAAGCACTTCACATTAGGAATACATTTACTTACTAAAACAGGAATTCTGTCAATGTAACTGCCCAAAACACCCATCGTGTAGCGTATAAATAGGACCAACATCAGAACCTCCCTGTAACTTTGATGTAATCACTGTTATGTTTTAGTATCATATAAAAATAATAACTAAATATCTCTCATTCAAAGAATTTATATTTTATTTGAAATGTTTAATTTAATATTAGTTAATATTGTGCCACATATATTCTCTTTGGTCTTATTTATAAGGCAAAGAGCTCAAGACTTTTTTGTTAAACCAATATTCGAAATTTTGCCACTTAAATAGTTGACTTGCTTAAAATTTGAGTAATTAAAAATGTTAACATTAAATACCCTTTTGGTAATATTTTTATTAATTGGCTTTTCTCAAACAGTATTTTATCAGTTTTGGCTGGATTTGTTTTCTTGGAAATCACATATTGTTACAACTGAGTTACAACTCATTATGCACCAAGAAGTAGAATTCCTATTAAAGCAAACAAGCATTTACTTTTTTATTTTCATATTCTTACACCTAATTTGAAAACTACTGTAACAGTTTGTACTTATTTGCTTGTACATGCAAATGGTTACATCAGGATTTCTTTGGATTTCTTTCCATTGCAGAGTGAGTTGTGGGTAAATGCTGTGTTGTAAAAGCTGTGGGACGGGTTGTCCACCAGATGCCAACCAAAAGCAGAGCCAACCATGAGCACACAGGGAATAGAATGTCATGGCCTGCAATTTACAATCCTTTTCCCCTCCACAGGGACAGGTAAACTCAAGTCAACCATGAAAATACATGAGATCAACATTCCCGCCATATCCTCTGCTTACTCTCATCAAATAGACAGGGTTAGGAAGGGGCAGATACATAGAATGTGATCCATAACATCGATTACCTGTCATTCTGAAACGTTAATACAGTTTTCATTAAAGAAAATCTACATTTAGTCAAAAATATATTGTTCAGTACATTATGTTTTACAAATGTTAAAATATTAAAAATGGTTTGTGCTTTTTTTTGGCAGTCTTTATAAAAGCCACTTGGTTAAAAGCAGTTTGTTAATCAATTTCAACATTGGTATGAACATCTAAATCTATTTTATTAGGGAACCAATTTAGACAATCAACAAGAAGAAAATAGCTCAAGAAAAACTAGTTCAAACTCCAAATTGCTTTAAGATTTTTTTTTGTGTGTGTAATAAAGAAACAGACGTTTATTATAGGTAAGGTAAGGTAAGTTTATTTATATAGCGCTTTTCAGTAACGAGACACTCAAAGCGCTGTACATACAATTACAATACAATCACAAAGAAAATAAACACAGACACAGACAATGATACAGAAAATCAAACAACAGGTAATTAAAAAAAAATAAAAATAAAATAAAGAGAATGGAATGATGGATAAGAAAATGAAAAAAAAAAATTGGACTGAAAACGTAACTGATAATGTTTAGATGGCACAGTCAAAGGCCACTCTAAACAAATACGTTTTTAATCTTGAGTTAAAGCAACTGAGGGTTTCGGCGCTTTTGCAGTTTTCTGGGAGTTTATTCCAGATTAGTGGAGCATAAGAACTAAAAGCTGCTTCTCCATGTTTGGTTCTGTTTCTGGGTATGCAGAGTAGATTTGAGCCAGAAGACCTGAGAGGTCTGGGTGGTTGATACACTGACAACAAGTCAGTAATGTATTTTGGTGCTTAGCCATTCAGTGATTTATAGACTAACAGAAGTATTTTAAAGTCTATTCTCTGAGCTACAGGGAGCCAGTGTAGGGATTTTAGAACCGGGGTGATGTGCTCCACTTTCTTAGTTCTAGCGAGGACGCGGGCAGCAGCGTTCTGGATCAACTGCAGCTGTCTGATCGACTTTTTAGGCAGACCTGTGAAGACACCGTTGCAGTAATCAATTCTACTTAAGATGAACGCATAAATTCATTTTTCAAGGTCCTGCTGAGACATAAGTCCTTTAATCCTGGAGATATTCTTTAGGTGATAGAAGGCTGACCTTGTTACTGTCTTTATGTGCCTCTGAAGGTTCAGGTCTGAGTCCATCACTACACCCAGGTTTCGGGCCTGACTGGTTGTCTCTAGCTGTATTAACTGAAGTTGTGTGCTAATTTTTAAAAGCTCTTCCTTTGGTCCAAAGATTATTACTTCAGTTTTGTGAAAATTTTCGCCCATCCATGCATTGATTTCTTCTAAGCATTTACCCAGTGCTTTAATTGGTTCATAGTCACCTGGTGACATCGTAACGTATAGCTGTGTGTCGTCTGCATAGTTATGATAACTTACGTTGTTGTTTATTAAAATCTGAGTTAGGGGGAGCATGTAGATATTGAATAGAAGGGGTCCTAAGATGGACCTTTGGGGAACACCACATGTGATTTTTGTGGTCTCTGATGTAAGGTTACCTATTGACACAAAAAAGTCCCTGTCCTTAAAGTAGGATTTAAACCAATTGGGTGCGGTACCAGAAAGGCCGACCCAGTTTTCCAGGCGCTCTAATAAAATGGAGTGATCAACAGTGTTGAATGCTGCACTAAGGTTCAATAATACCAGCACTGTGGTTCTTCCACAGTCTGCATTCATACAGATGTCATTGAACACCTTGACAAGAGCAGTCTCTGTACTGTGGTGAGCAGGAAGTCTGACTGGAAGACATCAAAGCGGCTGGTCATTGTTAGGAAGTTGTTTAACTGTTGAAACACAGCTTTTTCAATAATCTTACTGATAGGTTGAGATAGGCCTGTAGTTCTGTAGTAGCAGCTTGTCCAAGTTGCTCTTTTTCAATAGAGGTTAGATAATTGCTGTTTTCAGGGCCTGGGGGAAAATACCTGACAAAAGGGATGTGTTTATTATTTGTGTTAAATCAGATGTTATTACAGGCAACGCTTTCTTAAGGAAAGCTGTGGGTAAAAGATCGAGACAGCAGGAAGAAGAGCTTAGTTGCTGTACGATTTCTTCTAAGTTTTTGTAGTTTATTTGGTGAAATTGGGAAATTTTGTCAAAATCAGTTCTAGTTGGAGACAACATTGATACTGGAGTTGATGTGGATGTGCTGACTGCCCCTCGTATCTTTTGGGTTTTTTCAGTGAAGAAGTTAGCAAATTCATTGCAGGCCCTGGTAGAGTGGAGTTCCGATGCTACAGTTACAGGAGGGTTTGTTAGCCTGTCGACCGTGGCAAATAATGCATGAACATTGTTAATGTTTTTCCTGATGATCTCAGGAAATAAAGATTCCCTTGCATTTTTCAGTTGTAGGTTATATCTGTATAGTCTCTCTTTATAGATGATATAGTGAACCTGGAGTCCAGTCTTTCGCCACCTGCGTTCAGCTTTTCGACACTCCTTTTTTCACTTCTGACTGGTGGAGCACTTCTCCACAGAGACATTTTCTTCCCAGAAATGACTTTCACTTTAAGTGGAGCAATTGAATCAATGATGTCCGAGATTTTAGAATGAAAGTTGTCTACCAGCTCATCTACAGTGTTACAGGGCAAAGTGGAGGTAGAAGAGTAAATCTGGTTAAAGGTTTCAGCAGCACCGTCCTTAAAGATGCGTTTTCTTATAATGTTGGCAAACTGAGTCATTGGAGATGATGCTTTCAAAAATAACAGAAAAGTGGTCAGATAGGGCAACATCAGTTACAGACACCTTGGAAATGTTTAGACCCTTAGTGATGATCAAGTCCAAAATATGTCCCTGTTTGTGCGTTTGCTGTTTAACATGTTGAGTCAAACCAAAACTAAGAGTGTCACATAGATCTATTGCACTTCTGTCGTCAGGATTGTCTATGTGAATGTTGAAGTCTCCCACAATAATTAAACAGTCATAATCAGCACATATCACAGATAAAAGCTCATCAAAATCACTGAAAAAGTTTGTTTTGGACTTAGGAGGCCTGTAAATATTGAAGAACATGGTTCGGACCGGGACCTTTACATGGAGAGCCAAATATTCAATAGAGTCAAATCTGCCCAGAAATACTTTTTTACACTCTAATAAATCTTTAAACACTCCACCTTTTCTTTTCTGTCTGCTCTCACTAAGAAAATTGTAGTTCGGAGGTGTCGACTGTATCAGAATGGGAGCTTCATTAAATTCATGTGACCATGTTTCTGTTAAAAACATAACATCAAGATCGTGGTCAGTAATGAAGTCATTCATTAAAAATGATTTTCCTGTTAGAGATCTATTGTTCAGTAACGCCAGTTTATATGACTTGCTGATATTAACTCTGTGTCTGGTTGTACCTGACAGTTTATTGCTTTTGCTTTTATTGTTTATTACTGTCTCTTATCCTTTTGGCTTTGTTCTTTCTGACACGTGTAAGCACAGAGATTTAACAACTATCCCCTATTAGGGGCCCAAGTTTTTCCTGGACATGATCATTTCTGATAGAGTTATCACTGGGGCCCAGACTGTATCACAGAGAAGTGATTTGAAGGTCCTGATTAGGAGGAGATAGATTAGGAGGTGGTGGGGCCCTGCGGCATTTGGAAGATGTTGGTTCAGTAGCAGGGCCTCGGCCACGGGGGGTGTTGAATGGAGAAGATGTCAGAGCCATTTGGGTCCCAATTTTAAGAGCTCCTTTCATGTTATCAGAATCCAGTAAATCAAAAAGCGGGCTCAGTGGGGAGATGGGAGAGTTCTGTGCGGTCTGGGTCGGGGTCTGGGGTAAGGGGGGTTTACCGGGGGTGTCGGTCTGGGTCTGGGTTTTGGGGGAGGGGGGTATAATGGGGGGGTCCACCTCTCCTGTGGATTTCGACGGAGACTTTTTGTGATGACCTCTCTTTCTCAGCCAACTGGACGGTTGTTCCTGCTGGAGCTGTTGGTGCCAGCGTTATCATTGTTGTTGATACTCCATGTTCACTGCTGAAGGTCGAAGCTGCTGGCGGATTATTTACTGAATAGAATAGATTAGATGTGAGATGTCTGGCTCCTGGCTTGTTCCAGCAGAAACCATCTTGCTTGTCTTTTTTCCCCAAAAATATTAAAGTTGTCAACGAAGTTCACAGGTGTTGTAGCACATGTATTTTTCAACCACTTATTAATCATCAGAAGTTTCGAAAAAATCTCATCTCCACAGAAAATCGGTGCAAAGGGTCCGCTGAGAAACACCTTGATATTGAGACCTCCAACAATATTCAGAAGACGAATGAAATCCTCCTTCATTCCTTCTGATTTTTTCTTAGCCACGTCATCCATGGCTCCACGTTTTATAATAAGGTTTTCTAGAGACGGGCGCTTTTCTGTGATTGCAAGAATATTCTCTGAGATATCTGACACCACGTTACTGGTACCAATCATAACTTCTGTGTTTTTCTTGTTGCAGAAGTTTTTAATCCCATCCACAGTTGTGTTGCCCACTATTAGGGTTCTTGGTCCGGTGGGGCGCTTTTCTCTGGCAATTTAGGAAAAGACTGTTCAGAATGAAGGTTGTTCTCAAACCTTTTATTGTTCTCAGAAGATGGATAATTTTCCTGGTTTTCATTCTGTAGTGCGGCAAATCTGTTTTGGAGGGGAATTCCATTATTTCCAGCTGTCTCACTCCTATCTGTTGTTGTGACAGCAGCTTGCTGTCGAAGTCTCCTTTTCCCAGGGGAAACAGGGGCATTTCTCTGTAATCCTGGGCATTTCAATTTATTTAATTGCTGAGATCTTCCAGTGAGTCGTCCACCTTGATTTTTTGGGCACGCGCCTAAAACATGCCAGGGGGGTATTCTCAGTGTTCTGATTGTCGGGTGAGTTGTTGAGCTGGCTGTCACTGTTTGGGATCACAGGCAGAGTTGAATCATCGCTGTACCCCATATTCACCTCCACATTCACTTCTAGTCAATGGATTTTCATCTCCAAAACAGCCAATTTCTGTAAAAGTTTGTTGAAGTCCTCTGTGGTGAAGGAAGGCATTTTGTGCTGATTAGCTGGCGTCAATTTGTCCTTTCGGGTTCGATTATAAAAACATCAAAATCCTTTATAAAAAAATAAAAAAAATAATAATCCTTGGGAGTCACTGGTAAGAAGTAGTTTTAGTCCAATATCTCCATAATTTTGGCTAAGAGATAAAAAGTTAGGAGTAAAAGAATGCAAGCAAGCAGGGAGCTTAGGAGAAAAGCGTCTGAGCAGGCAGAGAGGCGGAAGCAGAAGCAGAATTATATTTTGTTTGATTGTGAATCACTGAAAGCCACACTGAAACACCAGACTTCACTTCACATAGTTTATGATGCTCAATTTTTGCTGTGATTAATGATTCCTACTGATGATACATATTTTAAATGAGGTTAATTACCAAATCTAAATCAAAACAAATTGCTCATCATCCCATATGGTGTATGCAGTTATACCATAGCCACCATGTGTGAAACGTATTAGTGAATATTTCTGAAAACATCTACCAGTTTGCTCAAAAAGCCAGCACAAAGACATCTAATATAATACCATTGTTGGTTGTATAACACAATGACAACGTTTTCCAAATAAAAAATTTAAAACATGAATCATACCTGGTAATAAAAAAAGATTTAAGTAACTGCATTGATTTGTTTACTTTAAGCCACCATTCCACATTTGTTTGTTATTTATGGTATGGTATTGACAATGTAGGATTTTATTTGGGATTTTGTAATGGAGATTAGGATAATCTTCAATAATGTATTTGTAATCAAATGAGTGGCTTGTTATGGAGAAGGAACTGCATGGTCCATGGCTGGATCTACTCCGCTGTAGACGGTTGCCGGTGGGGCCTGTGGGCTCGTCGCTGCAGCTCCTTGTGGCTTCTGCATAGTGGGTGCTGGGTGGTTCCCCTGGGGTTCTCCTCTGCTTTTCTCTGGGGGAGTTGCAGTATTTCCGGCGGTGGTCCTCCTGGGTTCCCATGCTCTGGGGGGCCTTTGGATGTCTGTGGCTCGGAGCTCCTCCGTGTCTGTCTCAGCTCCAACGGGCAGGTCTGTGGCTCCTCACACTCACTATTGCATGTTTTTATATAGAAACCTTATATACACAGGCGCGCTTACACTTACACCCACAGGTATTTGGATTCAGGTGTCCTCTATTCTTTTCTCCTTGTCTCCCTTTATCCTTTTTTCCCCACCTCTCTCTCTTTCTTGCTTCTTTTTTTTCCTTTTCATTTCCGTCTCCATGTCCATTGAAATAAAATAATCCCAAAGCAAACCGGTCTTTCCGCATGGAGTTGTTCCCCGTGCATGCGTGAGTTCTCTCTGGGTACTCCAGCCTCCTCCCACAGTCCAAAAACATGACTGTTAGGTTAATTGGTTTCTCTAAATTGCCCGTAGGCATGAATGAATGTGTGCATGGTTGTTTGTCCTATGTGTGTTTGTGTTACCCTGCGATAGACTGTTGATCTGTCCAGGGTGTACCCCGCCTCTCGCCCATAGACTGCTGGAGATAGGCACCAGCTTCCCCGCGACCCACTATGGAAGAAGCGGTTGAAAATGACTGACTGACTTACTATATCTCAAGTGGAGCACAATAGCATTAGCCGTAATGCTCCACTTGTGAAAGTAAATGTGTTGGGCTTCTTCTTGGCACTCAGACAACAATTCTGAGTGCTACTCTGCCGGACAGGACACGTTAAAAAAATTTAAAATAAAAACAAAAGGTAGTACATCTGTTGGTCACCATGGAGACTGAGCACAAGCTAGTAGAGAATGTGAGTCCTTCATTGCGGACGAATGATTCACTCTGCCTTTTCAGGCAAGTCCCTCTGCTGCTGCAGTATCAAGGGATGTGACAGGTGCCTCTCCCCTCCCAAGAGCTGGTTGATCTACATTTGAAGGAAAATCAATATCATCAATTTCCTTTGGACAAGAGAAACGCAGTAGGGTTTTTTGTACTGTACTTGCAATTATATGTGTAGTGACAAATTCTTGTTTTTCTTGTTACTTCATATCTTTATTGTATCCATGTAGTATTTTCTTGAAAATGTTGTAGAAACTGTTCACATCTTTTCAGTGAGATGATTGCACTCTAATTTATTTTGTCAAAAGGGGAATAGATGCACCTAAAGTAAATTTACATCACTACTCAAACCATTTATTAGACTACACATATATAAAATAAGAAAATCTAAAGCAAAATGTCATATGTTTACAAGAAAGATGCTTAATTATCTCAGATGTGGTCTTGTTCTGGTCTCAGAGGATGAGTTGAATATCCTATTTCTCTTAGAAGAGGGTTTGGAAAACATTTTATCCTGATAAATTTTATCTTTTCCTGCTTTAAGAAATCTCAATAAATAAATAAATAAATAGGCTAAGACATTGCAGCATTTCATATTAAGTGATGAAAAAACACACAACAAACATTATTTTCTCTAGAGGCTTAATCCACCTTCTGGTTTGCATTTTTTTTGAAAATCCAGCCATGTTCTATACACATTTATTCCTTTTGACAGGGCAAGAAGCAGCATACACCCTGGACTTAACAGGGCTATCTTTTAGCAATATCTTACAAAAGTATTCATAGCTTTTTTTACAGACTACTTCATAATTTCATTATTCATTATGTTATAACCAGAAACTCCATTGTATTTTCTCATTATTTTTGTGGTAGACCAGCACAAGGAATAATTTTGAAGTGGATGCCAAATAATAAATGGCTTTTCATAAAATGTATTAATAAAAAAATAAAATGTAAATATATTTTACTTTAAAGGGAACAATGTAGAGTTAATTATATACAAACTAATTGGACCTTAGCGTCTCTTTTTTATGGACTAGATAAGCATAGGAAAAAGTTGGAAAGAAAGTGTAAGATAAAGATTTTAAAAAGTTACAGACACATCTTTGTGTCTATTTTAATAACTGGAAACAATCCTAATACAATTAACAGCCCAAACCACCTAACAATAAACGTATCTAACAGAGCATGTATTTATCAGATTGCATAACTAGATGCATGTGCACTCACAAATGCTGAATTTTGACAATGGCAAAGTAAGACAATATTCGCTTTTAATGGCGAGAAAGATGAAGAAAGAAATTGCATAACTGTGTTTTGAATGGAGCCACCAAATCAATAGGGACCCTGTTCTTGCCATAACTAGTCTGCACTTTCCTCTCCAGTAGTCATGTTTTCTAGCGAGAAAAGGAATGACTCTCTGGGAGACATTCACTGCAGGGATGTCAGCTCTTTTAGTGTGTTTGTCAATGGAGAAATAAGAGAAATGATAAAATTAACAGACAGGAAATATCCTGCCCTATTTATTCCTCCATGAGACGGCTCTTGTTTTGCCATCTTTCTACTATGTTCATACCCACTTCTCCTCCCTAATTAACCAAAGACACACCAATAGGAGCTGATGAAAGAAATCAACTGACAGCTAAGGACAAACATTTAAAACAAGAAAGATTCATTCCGTGCTGTGGACCCAGATGCAATAAGGCAAAGGGTCATAAGCTAGGTCACCTTTATGGACAGTAAACATGATGCCTACGCGGTCTGTGTATCAATAACCCTGAACCCTGACAGATACACCAATACTGAAGTTGACCTCCTGCCCCCCGACAGCATGGATGCTAATGGGACAGACTGTGTTAGTCAGAAGGCATTATGAGGGGCAACAGGGTCAAATAATATTCATCAACTTTGTGTATTTTCTTTAATCTCACATGGGGCGGCATCTAAGAGTTTAAACATACCTCAAACCAAAGTGCTGCTATCACTGCAGAAGGTTAAAGTAAATGGCTGCTTTATATGCTGGTAAAAGGGACAGTTGAGATTTTTTTTTATTAAGTGAGGTTTTATAAAAGGTATTAACGGTTAAGTTCCTTTACCTGTGGTCAAAAAAATGTGGTTTGTAGAAAACTGAATCCTTAAAGAAGTGGGAGGCAGCAGCTAGTTTCATGATAGTAGCACAACTCAAACTGAAATGTTTTTATGTAAGTGTGATACAATGATTTATTTAAAGGATATTAACATTTTACAAAACACAGTGTTAGGTTCGTCACCATCTTCTTAGCCAAAGAACATGCCTGTTACTATACTAAAGGTATGTTGGTTTAAGCTCAATCCGCCCAATCAGCTGGTGCGCAAAATCCCAAACTTTGCTCAACTCTTGATAAGACTGTCGAGTCGGAGCTGATGAGGTGATGCATTCAGCATCAACCAGTGTTACCTTAGCGTGATAACACTGATACAGATTAAATATAACGTCAATTCCATTTTAGTTGGTACATTGTGTTAAACACAAATAAATACAGAATACAATGATTTGCAAATCTTTTTTGACCTATATGCAATTGAAAACACTACAAAGACAAGATATTTAATTTTTTAAAACAAACTTTATTTTTTGGAAATATTCACTTATTTTGAATTTGATGCTTGCAACACTTTTCAAAAAAGCTGGGACAGGGGCATGTTTACCACTGTGTTACATCACCTTTCCCTTTAACAACACTCAAAAAGCGTTTGGGAGGACACTAATTGTTGAAGCTTTGAAGGTGGGATTCAGATGCTCAACAGTAAGGGGCTTCAGTCATTGTATTTTGCACTTTATGATAAGCCACACATTTTTAATGGGAGACAGGTCTGACCTGCAAGCTTTAACTTGCACTTGTGGATGTAGAGACAAACTGTGTTAACTGACATTCGTTTTCTGAAGTGTTCCTGAGCCCAAATGGTAATATCCATTACAGAATTATTTTGGTTTTTAATGCAGTATCTCCTGAGGGATCGAAGGTCACGGGTATTCAATGTTGGTTTTCGGTCTTGCCGCTTACATGCAGAGATCTCTCCAGATTCTCTCAATCCAATGATGATATTATGAACTGTAGATGATGAAATTCCTAAATTCCTTGCAATTGTACGTTGAGAAAGGTTGTTCTTAAACTGTTGGACTATTTGCTTAAGTAGTTGTCCACAGAGTGGTGAACTGTGCCCCATCCTTGCTTGTTAGCTACTGAGCCTTTTGGGGATGCTCCTTTTATACCCAGTCATGACACTCACCTGTTTCCAATTAACCTGTTTACATGTGAATGTTCCAAACAAGTGTTTTTGCACATTCCTCAATTTTTCCAGTTTTTTGTTGCCCCTGTCCCTTTTTTAAAACGTGACGCAAGCATCAAGTTCAATATGAGTGAATATTTGCAAAAAAACAACAAAGTTTTCAATTTGAACATTAGGTTGAACAGGATTTTCAAATTATTGTATTCTATTTTTGTTTATGTTTTACACAACATCACAACTTCATTGTAATTGTGGTTATAGAATACCAAAAAAAAAATGAGTAAAATCAAACTAAAGATTCCGTCCACTTCAATTCTCATCTTTGGCCCAATGTTTTCAATGAGGTGGATAATTAGAGAATTTCCTCCAGATTAAGTCATTAAGCTGTCATCGTGTATGCACTCCATGAATCTTGCCTTCAGGAATTTGACCTCAAAGAGAGGGAAATTAGTGGTCTTCAAAATAAAAGCATACCAAAACAAAAACAAACTTCATGTCAGTCAATATAAGTATGTGCTTCACCTTAGTAAGGAAGATGGTTTCCACCACCCTCACAGATGTTGTAAATGACCATGGACTGCTAATATCTGTAAATGTAAATATGTTCATTTTACATTACAACGTTGTTCAGCTGAAGAAACAGCAAAGAACTTAGAATCGGTCTGTTGTAAAAGTGTAGATGACTCAGTTATAGCGACTGCAAATCTGCATCGATTTAAATTGTGAAAATCAATTGAAATGGTGTGATTAGCTGTTGCCTTCGACCAATAAGGACCTTCACTTTTCTAAAAGCCTTCTGGTAAATCAAAGTATTACTGACAATATTTAACAGAACATCACTTTAAAAAATCTGAACT